>APFE031183049.1:139284-151124 GCA_000404065.3 Pinus taeda
TTAACAAATCTAAGATTAAGAGCTTTAGTTTTCTCAATCTCTTTTCTAAGTCCCACAATTTCACATTCTAACTTTTCATGATGTTTTTCACTTTCAGCCAGTTGAAATTGCAAAGTATCAATAATCATATTTTTCTCTTCTAAACAAATTTTGAGTTTAGAAATCTCTTCATAAAGACCTTATTCATCTATAGCATTTATAAAATCATCATCTTCAAAAGTCATTAAAAGTCTATAGTTATTACCTCGTTCATCTTCATCACTATTTGAGAGTCCATCACTGTCTTCATGAGTGTAGTAGCTTTTCTTACTTACGTTCTGTTTCTTGTTTCATCTAACAGGTTCCTTACCTTTGTCAAGCTTATGAGGACACTTGGCAGCATAGTGACCGACTCTTCCACAAGGAAAGCATTTGAAGGGAAACTTACCTCTGAATCTTCCAGCACCCCGTTGAAGTTTCTTGACAAAATTTGATTCTTCCTCTTCTTCTGACATATGTCCTGACTCATAGTAATATCCTTTACCTGAAGCCTTGAATGTGGCTTCTCTCCTGTCCGATGGTCCTCCTTTCCTCATTTCATAAGTGGTTAGAATTCTGTGTAGTTGCGACATGGTAATTTTCTGTAGATTCTCCTTTTCTTCTATTGCAGAAACTTTTGATTCAAACTTAGGAGATAAATATCTTAGAACCTTTTCAACCACAACAGCCTCTTTTATTTCTTCACCCAAAGTTTTCATGCAATTAACAATCTCATCTATACGAAGGAAATAGTTAGGCACACTTTCATCATTGTACATCCTGAGATTTTCATACTGAATTCTGAGGGTTTGAAGTTTTGCTCGTTTTACCTGTTCATCTCCTTCATAGCTCAGCACAATCTTGTCCCATATTTCTTTAGCAATTTTATACTGCATAACCTTGACGAATTTTGATTGAGATAGACATCCTAATAGAGTGTTGACAGCCTTTGCATTTGTTTCAAACTGCTTCTTCTCAGCTGAATCTGTAGGAGTTGCTGATGGAAAAGTGTATCCTGTATCTATGATATCCCAGACTTCTGTACCAAGAGATTGAAGATAGGCTGTGACTCTTACCTTCCAATAGACGAAACTGGTCCCATCAAAAATTGGTGGCCTGATTGATGCTTCTCTCTCGTAGTTGCTCATGATGATAGATCTTCCTTCAAGCAATCAAGCTTCTTCTGAAGGACCTGCGCTGATACCAATTGTTGGAAATAATACTGAGAGGGGGGGTGAATCAGTATTATCTGATCAATTATTTACTTTTTCAAACCCATAACATATACGCTACTTCAGTTAGATGAACCCATGTATATACGTAACTACAGATAAGGAAACCGGTGTATACTATGCATATTTATAATTTACTTTATTCTACAGATGTTGATCATTAAGTTATGCACCAGAATCATATAAACAGTTGCCAGGAACAATAAAATAGATCAGAAGACAACCATAGATAAGAACACAAGATATAAGGTGGAAACCCAATGTGGGTGAAAACCACCTGCTGCAATTCGTCTCTATCTTCTTTTAATTAGAAACTTCTTTTTACAATGATTTTGTATTGGTGCAATCCTTTACCAGTACGCAGGCTACTACATGCAGAGAGCTACAACCCTCTCTCGTTATCCAAATTCTCCTGGAAGGGAGCTACAACCCCTTTAGTTCTTGTACTAGTTGAGATACTAGTACGCAGGCTGTTACCTGCAGAAGGCTACAACCTTCTCTTTCTTCCAAGGACCACGTTTCATAAATTTTCAGACTGGATCCACAAATAACATCAATCAAACATCAAGAATTTCTATATCAACCAATCACCATTTCACCAGTCAAGACTGAATCAAAATAAACACTTCTCTGTCAACTGTACCCAGATCACAGTAACTGTAATCACACCTCAAATTCTAAATCCAGATCACTACAATAATCAACAGAAGCAACTAGAACATAAATTATGAGATGTACGCTACTTCAATATTCAGAAACTTGCGTGCATACACTTCTGTGTTAAGTTCAACCTGCATATAAGCACTTTCGCCTTCCAGAAACTGCGTGTATACGCACCTGTGCGGAGATCAACCTGTGTATACGCACTTCCGACTTAGAGAACCTGCGTGTATACGCACCTGTGCTTCACTGAACCTGCGTACTGATCTATAAAGGTAATTTACCCCTTCAAATGTTCAGATATTATTTTACCCAGATTATCATATTTATAGATCAAGCAAGCGCCACATAGAACAGATCAAAATCATACAAAGATACTATCATTCAATCCTTAAGATTTTGACCCATCAAAAGAACTTATCCTTCTCCTTGCGCTCAGGTTTCTTCTTCCTTCAGATCCAGATCTGCACCATAACCCAATCACTGTATTCCAGATCTAGCACTTTTCATATATTCAATAATTCAGATGATTCCTTGCCAAATGATCTCCTTCCTCTTTTATAGTCTTAGGCCTTTCACAATACCACGCTCCAAAACCATAACAATTCAATACCATGGACCCAATACTTGGGATCAACACTTATGATGAGATACCATGGCCCAAAACCATAGGTTCAAACACCAAGGACTAAATACCATGGACTAGAAACAAGTTTTCCCACATGTACATGGTTTTCCTTGCATGAAAGTGCGTGTATACACATACGCGCCTTGGGAACGTCCAATCCCCGTATATACGCGGCTTCGTCAAAGTGAACCTGCGTATATGTCTTTTTCTTCTTTCTGAGTGCCTAAACTATGATCTGTCACCAGGGAGAGTTGCCATCAAGGACAACACCTATGCCATAGCACCAAAACTGCCAAAATGCCAACAAAATTAAGAGGCATGCTGCAATTAGACTTTTCCTATGCTACCATCCCAGTTTTCGGGAAATTGAAAAAGTTGTAACAAGAAAGCGAAATGAAGTTTATGATAACTAGCAAGGAGAAACCCAACAATCATCCCATAAATGTTGTACATACAGATTTAGAATAATTTATTTTTTATTATGATAGTGGACTGAACAATGTATATAGTCAGCTTGTAGAGATTAAAGATGTACTAGATATTTTCAACACTATAAGGACAATTTCAGACCAAGAAAGAGAGGCACTGCCAAAATCATCCGAAAATTCGTCAAACAAGGCAAAAAAGGGTTCATATTAGTCATCTAAAAAGGTAATGGAAACTTCCGAAGAATATGAAGTGAAAGTTCAAAAAATTGACCCAAAATAACAGAAATATGGATATCTCTTAAAGGAGAAAAATGGCCTTTGGACCATGGACTTTGATGGTGCCCTTGGGAAAGACGGAGCAAGTATTGGTATTTGGATTCGAAGTCCACATCATCATCAGCAAGCTAATCTCCCTCAACATGTTAGATTGTGCTCATATAAGTTAGCTTTTGATTGCACTAACAATGAGGCAGAGTATGAAGCATTGATCACAGGTTTGAAGGTCTTGAAGGGGTTAGGTGCCCGTAGAATTCCATGTATGGTGATTCAGAACTTGTAATCAAGCAAGTTAAAGGTGAATATCAAGCTCACCATCCACGAATGAAATAGTATATAAATTAAATTTTAGATATTCTTATAACATTTCCTGACTATACACTTTCAGTTCTACCAAGGACTCAAAATCTTATGGCAGATTCATTGCCTACAACTACAAGTAATTTTAAAATTCCAATTTTTCTAACAAGAAATTTGAGATTCATGTTAAGAATCGGCCCTCATTTCCTAATAACTTGCGATATTGGCAAGTATTCTTGGATGAAAAACAACTGAATAACATTCTTCCAAGTGAAAGAGAGTTTGAAAATTGTTCTATGGACGAAGTCTATGATGAAGATGATCAAGTCATCGAGGCAGCTCAGGTTGACATACTACAATTGAAATATAACAATATTCTGAAAGGTCTCATACCTTTAGAAGACTTGTTTGATTAGGATGATGTAGCAAGGAATCCTACATTGGTTCCTACAGATAGAGGCGTTGAAGACGTGAACATCGAAACAAGATACAAATAAAAAATGATCAAGTTGTCCAAATAATTTATCTCTCAAAGCAAAAGAGAAATACATTCATTTACTATCTGAATTTTCTGATGTCTTTGCTTGGGATTATGCAAATTTGAAGGAGTATGATAAGAAGATAATTTAACACATAATTCCAATTAAGCCTAATCAAATTCCCTTTAGGCAAAAACTAAGAAGGATCAATCCAAGATTGTTGCCATCCATAGAAAAAGAAGTTAATATACTTTACAAGGCGGGCATCATAGTTCCCATCAGATTTTCTGAATGGATATCAAATCTAGTTCTGGTGAGAAAGAAGACCGGGGAGATAAGGATTTGCATAGACTTCAGAAACCTAAACAAAGTGTCTCTGAAATAAAATTACCCACTTCCAAAAATGGACCTTATTATTCAAAGAGTTGTTGGCGCTTCCTAGCTTTCACTTTTGGATGGTTATTTCGGTTACAATCAAGTTTTAGTGCATGAGGATGATCAGGCTAAGACGACATTCACCACACCTTGGGGCACATTCAAATATGTAAAGGTTCCATTTAGTCTAAAAAATGCAAGGGCCACTTTTCAGTGTGCCATGGACATAACATTTTCAGATGAAAAAGATGTTTTCCTAGTTGTATACTTAGATGATGTAACCATATTTTCACATTCAGATGATTAACATTTGCATCATTTAAGAATTTTTCAGAAGTGTAGAAAGTTCGAAATCTCTCTCAATCCAAAGAAGATTTTGTTTGCTATGGAGGAAGGAAAACTCCTCGGCCACATCACTTCGAAAGACGACATCTGGATCGACCCTTCAAGAGTAGAAGCCATTCAGCAAATTGATTTTCCTCATGGCAAAAAGGAAATCCAAGCTTTCAATGGTAAGATGAATTTCTTACGAAGATTTATTCCTAATTTGGTTTAGCATCCTAGAGAAATGACCAATATGTTAAAAAAGGATAATGAGGTAAAATGGTCCGAAGAAGCTCGTAACTCCTTTCATGTGGTCAAGCTTGCCTTAACTACTACCTCTGTTTTGATTAGTACTGATTATACTGATGATTTTATCATATTTTCATTTGCTTCCAAGTATACTATGGCAGCAATGCTAATGAAAAAAGGGATAAAATCGAGCTGCCAATTGAATTTTTCAGTCACAACATCAAGGATGTAGCTCTTAAGTACAATATCATTGAGAAACAGGGATTAGATTTGGTAAAGGCAATCAAATATTTCAGATTTTACATCTTACATTTGCACACTCTTGCTTATGTTCCTAATGCAGCGGTAAAAGAAGTCCTTATGTAGAATGACCGGGAATGTACGAGAGGAAGATGGATAGTAGCACTATTAGAATATGATCTTGAGATTAGGCTTACAAATCTAGTCAAGTGTCAAGGCTTAGAAAAACTCATTGACGAGTCAAACCTTCATGCTCTAGACATCAACCCTGTGGAAACATTTTCAGACAATCAAGAAGAAGTGGATCTCATTCATGTATCTCATATATTTCTCTCATCTCCATGATATTATGATATTATTTATGTACTTCAGCATCTATATCCACCTCCAGGAATGTCTAAGGCTAAGACCAGGTCATTGAAGTTGAAGGCTTCCAAATATTGTATCGTGAATAGTGCATATTATTGGAAACATCCTAGAGGTGTATTGCTGAAATATTTTACTGAAGATGAGTCCCAAGAAGTAATAAATGACTTCCACAAACAAGATTTTGGGGGTCACTTGTATTGGAAGACTACGACCAACAAAGTACCAAGAGCAGGTTACTATTGGCCTACACTTTTTGCAGATATCTACAAGGGAGTGATGAGTTGTCACGAATGTCAAGTTTTCCAAGGTAAAAGAAAACTTCTTCCTTTGCCTCTACAACCAATATCAGTTAATGCACCTTTTCAGTAGTGGGGCTTGGATTTCATAGGTGAGATCAACCCATCATCATTCACACAACATAAGTGGATATTGACAGCTACGAACTACTTCACAAAGTGGATCGAAGTGATCCCAACCAGGCAAGCAACTGATTCAGTTATCATTCAGTTTTTAGAAACTAATATCTTGTCCCATCTTGGTTGTCCTTGTAAGATTATCACAGACAACGCGACAACATTCAAGTCCAAAAAGATGACTGAGTTTTGTGACAAATACAATATAAGGTTGGTACATTCCATAGCATACTATCTGCAATGAAATGGTTTGGCGGAGTCCTCCAATAAATCCTTAATCAACATCATCTAGAAACTATTGGAGGCCAACAAAAAGAATTGGCACAAAAAATTGATCAATGCATTGTGGGAAAATTGGTTGAGTAGTAAGAAAGCTCTTGCGCTTTCTCCTTTTCAGATTTTCTATGGAGTAGATACTATCTTTCCTACATCATTAGAAGTACCGATCATAAAATTGTTACAAGAAGCAGGAAGTGAAGAGAATGATATGCAGTGCCGAATCAATCAGATGATTCACTTAGAACAGACACGAGAAGAGTTATTTCAGAAAACCTCCAAGCTTCATGAGAAGATAAAGAGGATATATGACCGGAAAACAAAGGAAGATGATTTCAAAATCGGAAATTTGGTACTTCATTGGGATGCTAGAGCACCCATTGACCATGAAGGCTCATTTCATCGTGTTTTATATCAGTCAAATTCACCTGAAATTCAGCCATTTAAGGTTCCATTAGGTCACCTAGCTTTTATTTTCCCAAGGTCCAATAAATCACCATATCACTGTATAAGGTCAGCAAAATATAAGAGTGAAGCAAATAATATCTTTTTCAGTTAAATAAAGGTTTACAAGCATGTAACCATGGTTACTGAAAGCCCCAAATTTGATTTCAAAAGGGAATTTATTCCAATTTGTAAATTTTTACTTCAAAATAGATGTAATAATTTTTATTTTCATCTATGTAATTTTATGTCTATTATATGTAATAACTCACTATTTCAGTTGTATACTCAATTCCATTTTCCAAGAGTATCCAAAAAAAGGTCATCAAGATTGCCAAAAGCATCATCCACTTCTCAAAAGAAAAAAGGGTCAGAAAGTCAAAAAAGCATTAATATGAAAGTTTGAAAAGTGACATGAAACATTACAAAGTGGGTGTGCAACTCATAAATCAAACTCATTCAAGTATAAAAGCTCTGAAGACATCTATGCAAACTCCATTTGCACTCCTACACTTTCAAACCTACTCAGCAAATGTAGATTTTCGAATTTAAGGCGAAATTGGGCAAAACAAAGCCAGAGGGAAAGTTTAGACAAGGAAGGGTGCATTTGACCGGGCCGTTATGCATTTGCCTGAAATTTCAATGCATTTTTAAATGGTTCTGTGCTCCTGTAGCTAAAAGGCATGTTTGACTGGGTCGCTTCACGTTTTCCTGGGAGGACCAAAAACATGCGAGAACATCCTCCATCGCCACCAAGCTTTGAAATTCATTATCACACACTTTAGTAAATGAGGTAGGTGGGAAAATATATTCAGCCCTCCCCTCCATTGTTGATCTTCATAGGGGTTCATAGTCATTTGTTGTCATTTCTAAACTTAAAACCCTAGTAACATATTCTCACTCTTAAATCACATTTCTTAGAATTTCTTTACCACTCATATCACTTAAATACTATCCACTATCACCTCCCTCATACCACACATCCCCATTCCCTCCTCAACAAATCTCCTCACATCATTCCATATTTCTCACACCCACAGTCCATTTTATCATCTCCCTAGGGTTTTGACAGCAATAACTCATGGTAAAAGAAGAGCATAGAAGTCAGAGTGAGGAAGAAAGACAAGAGAGGAGGCGATATAAGAAAGTAGGAAGAATCATCAGACATGAACCAACCAAAACCAGAGAACTCATGGAATCTCCCATCATTGTGGAAAGATTTAAACATATGGGTTGTTTGAGTTTTGTGAGAAAGTGGAAAGGATCTAGTATCATCCTCAGTTGACTAGATTATTCATCACCAACCTCCATGAAAACCAGGTAACCCTTGCTAGTGTCACCTTCACTATATCTCCTGCTATTATATCAACTACCATTGGGATCCCAAATATTGGAGAAAAATGGTTTAAATAAGGAGAATTGGATCATTACTATTATGAGCCATATCTTAAACCAAGATACAAGAATGAGAGAAAGAGGATTTTCCCCTTCTCTTACCTCCTAGACAGATATGTCCCCGTGATGAAAATCATCATGAAGTACTTCATATTCGGTTACTCATGCATTTCAAAAGAGTCAAAATTCTCAATCTACCCCACTATCTTTACGGGACATTGACAAGATTTAATTCATTGCACGAAGAAAGGATTATGATCATCAAATGCATAGCATCTTTCACCACTCTCTCATCAAGATGACAGTCCTACACCACCTTGATCAACTTAACATTGCATGGGACACTTTCATATCCAATGAGATTTTCACAATCCCACCTATTCAACATGGCCAAGAAGCATCTTCATCTTCTCACCCATCCACCTCCATTCCTCCACCTTAGCCCATACATCATCCATCTCCATCCGATGAGTTAGCCACGCCATCACCTCCATCATCACCATTTCATGAGCCTATTCATTCACTTGGCAAGGATGAAGGCAGTGGGAAAAAGCATATTGATCATGGTGATGGTTGTTAGGATATTCCGACACATAGGAAATAGTTAAGTATAACTTGGTCTAGTATAGAGTTAGGTAAAGTGTGTTTCTTTACTATGTACTTTTGTAACTTACAATCTGACGGTCACGATATGTAGTGATCTGACGGTTCATTCTCTCCTCGGTTTTACCGACACTTGATCCGTGGCTTAATACTCGATTGGTCCATGATCTCTATTTAAAAAGCATGGAGGGTCATTTGTAGGTTAACTGTTCATGAGAGAAGCTTATGTAAAATTTCATTCTTTTATTAATAAATTGCCTAAAGTGGTCGCGTTGGCTCAAGCCGTGGACTGTTTCCCTCTTTGAGGGTTTTAACCACGTCAAAAATACTGGTGTATTGATCCGTGATCTATTTGTGAGCAGTGTACTTTGGTGTTCTATCTAAGGAACTTACTCTGTAAATTCCTACATGGTATCAAAGCTATTTGAGGGCCGCGTCCGTTGGTGATCCAAATCTGAAGCCGGTAGAACTGCATCTGACTGCCGTTTCCTAGATCTGCTGTTTCTGACTGCTTTCGGGCCAAGAGAACTGCTCTGTTCTGTTAGGAGAATCTGTTCCAGTGAGGAACCCCTTTCGTTTCACACGAAAAGGTTTTTGGTAGCCCTAGCTACGTCATTTTTAAGATCTGGAGGTATATAGTGTTTATTTGCAGTTTCTAGTTATTTTCTCTTTGTTTATTATTTCGGTTTATTTAGCTTCTTTTTTATTACAGGATCTATACCTTTCATTTCTGCGTATGCTCTTTTCCCTGCGACTCTGTACGATCTGGGAAAATCAAAAACAGAGAGGAAGGATTTTTCTCATGCGTATGCTCTTTTCCGCTGCGCCTTAGTGTGATCTCGAAAAATCAGAAACATTGAGGAAAATATTCAGTTTCCGGGTAAAGCCAACTTCAAGCCGTAAGGGTTTGTTTTTTTTTTATGTCCATGCTGGGTTTTGTGTTTTTTGTTTTGTAGGGAAAAAAAGAGCTTTCTCAAGCAAGCACGCAACCCAAAGCTTCAGTGACCAAAAAAAACAAAGCCTGCCGGCCCCCCCCCCTCTCTCTCTCAAACTTTTAGTTTAGCTCACTTGGTTCAAAGCTAATTTATGAGAGTAGAGGTCTTGAGTTCAAGTCTCCTTTTTGTTGGAAAGGGGGCGTTTTTTTTTTCATTTCCGCACATTCCCGCACTTCGTCGGCACCTTCATCAACTTTTCTTCAAAAAGCCATAACTTCTTCATCCGGAAGCCGTTTTCAGAGCTGTTTTTTTTAACCAGCCTAATTTTCCGAGATATTTCCATTGGCACATTTAGTTTTAGCATATATATCTTCATTTTCTGTTAAAATGGAAAGTCCATGCCAAGTTATTCTTGACAACACCAACTACTTCCAATGGTGGTCCTACATTGTGGATTTACTTAGAAGTAAAGGTCTTTACAGAATAGCCTCAGGCCAAGAAACCAAACCGAACGATGAAGATAAGGCAGCTAAATGGGAAAATAGGCAAGATCAAGCACATGGGTTGATAGGGATGCCTATTTCTCGAGATCTTAGATTCCATATTGCAGAACTTGATACTCCTGATGAAGCAATGAAGCAGATTACTAAAGTTTTTGGAATCACAAATGAACTTAGAGCCCATCAACTTGAAAATGAGTTGCTTACATTGGACCCAATAATTTTTCTTGCATTGAAGATTTTTTGTCCAAGTTCAAGACCCTTAGACTTCTCTTGGAAGGTGTTAAGGTTAAGAAAGAAGATAGTAACCTTATCTATTTCATTCTTACTAAGTTGGGACCAGCCTACTCTGTGTTTGTTTCCATCTTCCATTCTACAAGAGAAGCCTTCATTTCTCAAGGAAAAACCTACAAGCCCCCTTCCTTTGATTCTTTTTTGATTCTTTAATAAGAGAACAAGAAAAACTCTTACACCTTGGTCTTCTTAATCTTGGAAACTCTTCTAAGAAAGCGTTAACCACCCAGCAACAACCAAACTCAAAGAATCCTAAGAGGTCGTATCCTAAAAAGAATGGTCCTAAACCAAACAAGGGTCCTAAGCAATTTCAGCCTCAAAATGAAAAATCATTTCACCATAATGATAAGGCAAATAAAAACAAAGGGAAGAAGACTGATAGACATTATTGCTTTTGTAATCGAGATGGCCACTTAGAATCTAAATGCTTTAAGAAGATGGAAGTGTTGGAAGCATCAATGAAGAAGCATAACATCCATTTGGAGCACTCTTCAACTTCATCTTCAGGAATGGTACTTTCTGCATGTGGTTGTCAAGCATCTCGGTCTGACTATGCACTAAATGTATCTTCTTCCTCTCATTCTCATGAGTGGATCATTGATTCTGGAGCTTCTTATCACATGGCCAAAAAAAAAGCCATGTTTTCTTCTTTAAATGATTGTAACACCAAAAATATATATGTTGGTGATGATAGATCTCTTAGTGTTGTAAGGAATGGAACTTTTCATATAGACAATGGTCAATTTAATGATGTATTATGTGTTCCAACCTTATCCTGCAACCTTCTATCTGCATATCTGATAACTCATTTAGGTGAAGGTAAAATCGTTGAATTTTCACCTCATGATGTTGTAATTAAGGACCTAAGAGATCCTAGATATATTTTAGCTACTAGCATTGCTGATGATTCTACAAGGTTGTATAATTTTCAGAACTTTGGGTCATCAAATCTTCCCTCGGTATTTGTTGCTCATAATGATGAAGAGAGCAATCTTTGGCATGAGCGATTTGGTCACTTAAACTATCGCTCCCTTCAAAATCTATGTAAAGAAAATATGGTGACAGGTCTTCCAAAGGTATCTTGCAGAGATGGTGTTTGTTTCGGATGTGTACTCGGAAAACATCATCGGGACAGTTTTGAAAAACGTGCCTCTTGGCACGCCTCAGCCCCTTTACAACTTGTGCATAGTGATTTATGTGGTCCACTTCCAGTTGTTTCCTTCTTTGGCTACAAGTATTTATTAACTTTCATTGATGATTTCTCCAGATGCACTTGGGTATACTTTTTAAAACTCAAGAGTGAAGTATTTAACAAATTCTTGGCCTTTAAGGCCTTTATTGAAAAACAATCTGGACATCAAATTCTTAAGCTAAGATCTGATAATGGCGGAGAATATGTTAA
>APFE031183052.1:3191-58680 GCA_000404065.3 Pinus taeda
ACAACTAGATAGCAAATGAAAATCAAATGAATATCAAACGACACAGGTATACCTCATGTACCAAAGCATGCGCCACAAGAGAAGCTAGTAACCCCAAAGACTTTTATTTATTTATGTGAAAGCTGAGTACAAAATCCGGCAAAGTCTCCGCCAGCCCAATAGCTCGTTCTATGATGATACAACAAGAGCCCAAGGCTCATATAAATAAGGAAATGGGAGGAGATCCTAATGCCAAGAGACAATGACAAGTGTAACAAGTGACAATCCCAATGTAGCAAGAAGGATGGCAAGTGGCTTAGAAGACTGCTGTAGGATTTTATGAGGCTGCCATGTGCTTCCAAACTGCTGTGTTAACTGCCTCTAAACTGCTGGTAACAAATTCATATTGGCTGCCTTTGTAAACATGCTGGAATGCCAACATAACTACTGATTGACTGCTGGAATGGCCCACGTAAACTTCTGTTTATGAACATGTGGCTGCCTTTAATAACTGCGTGGAACTGCCCACGTAAACAGCTGGAATATAAACATGTGTTAAGTGCTGTTGACATGCTGGAGATAACTGCTGATTGAACCATGTTATATGCTGCCCACGTAAACTGAGTAATATGCTGCCCACATAATGCTGACCTGCGTTACAATTTTGGATGGCTGAGTTATGCGTACGGACTGCGTACGGACTTGCTGTGCCAGCGTGTAATACTGTTTTAATTGCTGTGTGAGCTGCGTGGATACCTACGTTGACTGGCTGTGCTACCCACGTAACTGCTTTGATCACGTATTTGCTGTAGCCTCCCTCGTAATCATGCTGAGTGTGACTTTTGCTGCGTATGGACTTGGCCAGCGTGTATTGCTGCCCACGTAATGCTGTTTTGGCATGAGTAATACGTACATTTTGGTGGGCTAAGGTGGGGTCCATACCCACTCATTTTACTTTATACATATTTTAATTTCTTCAACCTTTGAATTTAAATCAAAGTTATAACAAAAATTTCCATTGCCTTATGAACTCAACGCTGGCCCATTTGACTTTGACTTTCTTTGACTTTGACTTTCTGTTGAAACTTTGACTTGAGGTGGGCCCCACATTGCATGCCACATCACCCTTGATTCTCTGCTTATTTCCATGTCAAAATTTGACTTATTTTGACTTTGGAAAAATTTATAAATTTTTCCAATTATTCATTTTTTTTGAATTTCTTCTTCATTTTTGCTAATGTCACTTGAAAAGTCGCCTTTTGAGGGACTCTGAGTCATTTTTTGACCCCAAAAGTAGGCTCTAGGAGAATGCTGGGCCTCTGAGGATGAATTTCGAGTGGTCATACGCCCCAGACATTTCCTAAGGCCACTTATTGATGCCATTACATAGAAAATAATTAAAAAATCCCGTTTTGCGAGAAAAATTTAACTATTAAAAAATCCTACTTAGACCTAGCCAAATTCCATGAAACTTTTTGTGTGATCTAGTATGGTAATATACGTCGACCCTAGACACTAAGATGTGTCAGGGGTTCAATCTTCAAACCGTCACCTCGGCTTTGGGGTAAAAATGAGTGAAAAAATTCAGAGAATTATCCGCCTCTGAAAAAGAAGGGATAATTAACCGGATAAAAAAAACACTCCAAGGTGTACTCGTTTGCTGATCGAGTCCCACATCCTAGGCCTGTTACAAATTCAAGAAACTCATCATACTAGCATCACTTATTACAATTCCCCGCAGGGTGTGGAATCTGGGTACAAAGAAGAAAGATGATGAGAAGATAGAAGGAGAGTTAAAAAACTCTGTTGACTGATGACATCTGATGGTACAAGTGTCCTCTGGATCATCCTTGGGCATGGAGTCTTCACATAATCATCAAGTGCTACTGCAGTAGTCAACAGGACCAATAGTAAAAGTATAAGAGGAGGCTTGAGGGTTAGTTGGAGAACACACCGAGTTGATCTCAGTTCGATTTCCTGGAGCGGGGTTTGCTGAGAGAAATCGAACTAGTGATCAGAGTTGCAGTGAGGGGCAGTGAGTGCATGGCAGAGAGGCAGAGATAGTGTAGAAGGACTAGTAGAGAAGGCTATGCAGAGCCAACAGGAGCCACGCAGAGGGCTGGAGGGATTGCACAGAGGCTACTAGGGTCTGCATGAGTGACGCAAAGGGCTAGAGAGCCTATAGAAAGCCTCAGAGCACTGACACAGAGGGTTCCAGGCTGACACAGAGGCCAGGAGGGTTGACGCAGAGCTTCAGAGAGGTATTGGAGAGATTTTCGTGGAGCAGACTTGCCGAATATCTGCTTCCGAATAGAGGTATTACAGCCAAATTGATTTCTCTGTAGGGTGAGCTAGTTTGGCACCCAGTTGTACTCAAGAAAGTTGCTTGATAATAAAACCCTTAGAACTGTTGCATTGGTTTTCCCAAGTTGGGTTTTTCCTGGGACGATTGTCCAAAAATAACGGTGTCCCTTGTGTGTTTGTCTATTTCTTTCAGTTGATGATCTGTAGATGGTTGAGATTACATTTGTGTTTATTTTCAGTATTTATATATTTAAATCACTTGTTAAAGAATAAAACAAGTAGGTGAAATAAACCAAATAGTGTAGGAAAATTTCTAATGGGTTAGACTTAGAAATTTCAACATGGTATCGGAGCATTGCAGATCACAGGAGAGTTGAGGGCACCACCTAAATCAAAATATTTTGCAGTAGAAACATTTGTCCCGAGAGACAAAAGTTGTTCGTAAGCAGAAAGTAGTAGAGGAGTGATGCAGAGGGCCTGCGTCATCATTTCGAGCCAGAGAGAGAGCTAGCGCAGAGGCAGAGGAAGGCAGAAGAGGCTTACAAGGAGTCACGTCATCTTGCTCAGCCAGGTAGGATTGCTGTAGTTGGCTAGAGGAGTGATTTAGCCTTGCCAGGATTGCGTGGAGCTAAGAGGCTCAGTTTCTTCAGCTCTTGGGGCTTAGGGAGTTGTGGGCAGATTGTGGAGTTGGTGGGGTGTTGTTGTTGTCGAAGTAGAACAGTACTTAATGGGACAAGACCAAGGCAGATTTCTAGCCAAGAAATCCATATCAGTGTTACGGGAGCAAAGGGGATCAGAGAGGAGTGATTCCATTGTTGGCAGAAGGATTTCCAAGAGGGAAATTGAGACCCAGAGGGAGTCTACGAGAGGATTTCTTGGAGGGAAATCGAGACTCAGAAGGAGTCTAGAAGAGAACTTCCAAGAGTGATGTAGAGACTCAGAGAGAGTCGAAGAGGAGCAGAGATGGCAAAACAGACTGAAGGATTAGGACAGGTTGGATGGGGCATCCAACTTGGTCATCTGGAACGCCAAGATCCTGTCTATTCTGTGTGCCATGAGTGCTCATGCACCTCTAGAGAAGAGGTGGGGTGACATCGAGCTGTAGTCAGGAGGACTACAAAAGATGTAGGGGCAGGATCCTTGAGGTACCCAAACTCTTGGATCATATCTGGCTACGGGAGCCCCGATTGACAGTAGTAGGATGACAAATGTTGGTAGAAGCAAGATGTGGATGGAGCAGGAGAAGAATGCTAAAGTGCAGGGATATGTTGCAGCGCAAAGAGGGTTGTAGCAGTGCGAGAGGCACAAAGGATGTTGCAGCAGTGCAGGAAGGCACAAAGGTGTTTGCAACAGTGCGAGAGGCACAAAGTTGTTGCAGCAGTGCAGAGGTAGCAGAGAGAGCATATGATAGCAACAGAGAGAGGTTCAGCATGAGGAGGGCTTCTAGCCTAAAAATGATGTCAGTAGTTGGGTAGATCAATTACCAACGTCTCAGTAACTGAGTTGTAGTGCAGTAGTAGCAGTAGTAGTGCTATGGGCAGCATGATGAGAGAGGGCTGTAGTGCAGATGTATTGTTGGGAGAAAGGACCAACATTAGGACAAATGCAGAGGGAGCTGCAGTACAGATGTAGCAGTGGCAGTGGCAGAGCCATGGGTAGCAATACAGGATGAAGCATTGTAGAGGTTGTTGGGTGGGGAGGCCTAGCATCAGCACAGGTATTGGTGCCAGATAATCAAAGTGATGCTCAGTGAGGAGTATTACTAGAGCACAATCCTCGCTAAGAGAGAGTGTTGATTTGGGGTAGCATCGGATGTGCTCTAACTATGAAAATTGGTGGAGAGGCTAAAGCACATGAGATCTTGAAGACCTAGAAATGGTTTGGACAAATTGTACCTAGTTTGGGAGATATAAAAATAATTAATATTTTTAATGGAGTTCCTAAGTCTTAACTTAGGAAAAATAAAATATTAATGGGTGTTAATATAAAATTGGGTTAGAAGGTTCCAAAAGTCATTGATGAAGCCAAATTTAATATTAGCCGTTGATTACAAATTTAATGTCGGTCGTTGAAGGACCAATAGGAAAAGTATAAGAGGAGGCTTGAGGATCAGTTGGAGAATACACCAAGTTGATCAGCCAGTTCGATTTTCTGGAGCGGGGTTTGCTGAGAGAAATCGAACCAGTGATTAGATTTGCAGTGAGGGGTAGTGAGTGCATAGCAGAGAGGCAGAGATAGTGCTGAAGGACCAGTGCAGAGGCAGAGAAGGCTACGTAGAGCGAACAAGAGCCACTCAGAGGGATAGAGGGATTGCGCAGAGGCTACCAGGGTATGTGTGAGTGATGCAAAGGGCTAGAGAGCTTGCGCAGAGCCTCAGAGCGTTGACGCAGAGGGTTCCAGGCTGACGCAGAGGCTAGGAGGGTTGACGCAGAGCCTCAGAGAGGTGTTGGAGAGATTTTCGTGGAGCAGACTTGCCGAATATCTGCTTGCGAAGAGAGGTATTACTGCCAGATTGATTTCTCTATAGGGTGAGCCAGTTTGGCACCCAGTTGTACTAAAAAAAGTTGTTAATAATAAAACCCTCAGAACTGTTGCATCGATTTTCCCAAGTTGGGTTTTTCTGGGGATGATTGTCCAAAAATAACGGTGTCCCTTGTGTGTTTGTCTATTTCTTTCAGTTGATGATTTGTAGATGGTTGAGACTGCATTTATGTGTATTTTTATAGTTAAATAACTTGTTAAAGAATAAAACAAGTAGGTGAAATAAACTAGATAGTGCAGGAAAATTTCTAACGGGTTATACTTAGAAATTTCAACAATTAGGGTTTGAGAATATATCTTATCAAGGAAGCCCCTAGAATCAAAAGGCCCTATGAATGCTTGGCTTTTAAGTGATCTTTGTGGATTTGGAGTCAAAAGGTTGCGGGACCACAAAGGGCCAAGTGGACCTAGAATTAGGTCAAGGGTATGGAGTTGGTCAACCAAGTATGTACATGATGTAATTAGGGAAGGGAAGAGGATCAAAGCAAGAATCTCCTTTTGATGATTTAATGCTATGATCCCAATGAGGTCACTAGCCAATGGGAAACCAATGGCAATAATCGATCTTCGAGCTAGGGCTTGAAATATCTCAAGATACAATCATTAGAATTTCGTGAAATTTGGAGAGTCTCTAGAATATACACCAACATAGTTGTGGGCAAGAGATCAAATTCTTTTGATGGCCAAATTGTGAGAAAAGTGATGCCTTGGGTGACTTATGGAGGCTAGGCCTACAAAAAGAGGGGAAGGTGAGAGAAATTCTTTTTAAAGATGATCACCTATGGAAAGATCAATGCCTTATCCTTTGGGGTTGATGGAGTCAAGATGAAATTTATGATTTAGAGGAACTACGCCCAATCAAGGAGCCTTGTAGACAACTTCGCATGGCAATTAGGGCTTGAGAGCAGTTGCTAGAATAATTTATATTTTAATCTGCAATAATTGATGACTCATCAAGATGTGTTCAATAGAAACAATCTCTAGGAACATTCACCCTTTCACACGTGATACATGAGATGATGCAACACTACAAAAGATTAAATTTCCACAATTTCGCATAAGAAAAACAATATATTTCAGATCTAGTATAGCTAAAATCCCAACAACATTCATGTATTAAATCAAATAACAAGAATAGACGTGAACAAATTACTTACGTGTAAAAGAGTATATCCAATCACCAAATTATGACAATAATGGAGCTCCAAGACAAGAGAGGGATATTCAAACATAAAAATTCATCCATAACATCCAAAATCCTCCAAAAGGGAATGCGAAATTTTCAGGAAGCTACTAAGACCCAAATTCAAGTGATGATGATCACAAATAATCATCGCACTTCTATTTATACACTCTCTAATGAGTTCGATTTAGCTAAATTGGCCTAATTGAGCCCCTAAAATAAAATAATGTGCATAATAACAATACTTTTGGTGACAAGCCCACCAAATAGCTCAATAACATAAAGATAAGCCTCTCAAGAGGGTCGAATGATCAATAAAATGGGTCCTTGTTCCTTCAAGGAGGCCTAATGAAGTCCAAACGGTGCAATGATGTGAAATTGGACTCCCAAGATAACAGACAAGGGGTTGGCCCCATGTTTTCCAAGCAAGAACTTTTGGTGCTCCCAAGTGGGTGTGGGGGCACAAGTGTTGATTTGGGGTAACATCGGATGTGCTTTAAGCGTCAAATTTCGCAGGGAGGCTTGGGCACATGTATTCCAAAGAACCCAGAAAGCGTTTTGGGAAATTCCACCCAGAAGTGATTTTATTAAAATAATTAATATTTTTAATGGGGTTCCTAAGTCTAAACTTAGGAAAATTACAATATTAATGGATATTAATCTAATCATGGGTGAAACTTCTAGAAAAAGACACGGATCAAGCCAAAATGATATGAGCCTTTGATTATGATTTAATCTAGGCCGTTGGTTGCCCAACAGGAAGATATAAGAAGGGGCTTGAGGGTCATTTGGAAAATGCATTGAGAAATCAAGAAATTTGATTTTCTGAAGTGAGAAGTTCTCAGGAGGAAAAATAGATTGAGGAGATTTCTTGCAACAGAGGGGAAGTGAGAATCTGGTAGAAGGAATTTCTAGAGAGTACGAGGCAAAGGGAGGACAAAAAGACGTCCAAAGGAAGGTTGACGCTAGCCCATGCACTGATGATATTGCAGAGGCAAGGCAGTCCTTGAGGGGAAGTCGAGTTTCCTTCTTAGGGAAGTTGAGTTTTAATTGCTGGAAGCCGGGGTGTGAGTTCGGGAGGCAGAAGTTCGATTTTATTAGCCAACAGAAGATCCAGAAGAGGGGAAGCGTAATACCTAAGAGGGGTGACACATAGACTGTCGAGAGTGGCGCAGTTCTGCGCAAAAGCCACGCAAAGCCTCAAATTTAGCAGGATCAGTCATCGATTCTCCCAGTGACAGGGTGAGATCATTTCACCAGTCTTTTGTTCAATATTCTCTCTGTGTCGTATTGCTAGTTGAGCATCCTAGAATTGTACTAAAATTTTCTCCTACATAATAATAAAACCCTTAGAGCCGATGCACTGATTTTCTCGAATTGGGTTTTTCTGGGGACTATTGTCTAAAATTAATGGTGTCTTACGTGTTTCTATTTTCCTTGCTTAGTTTCTATGTTTCAGAATCATAATTAATTGGGTTTAGGCTGCTTTAGTAATTTACTTCAATGTTTCAAGAAGAAATCTGAAATAAACTTGTAATGTTATTTACAATCTAGGTGAAGTAGATTCAGTTGGTTGCAGTAAGATTCCTGAGATTGATAGATCTTGGAATTTTCACAATGAAGACGTCCTCATGGGTCTCCAAGTGGATCGAAAATGCTTGTAGACCATCTGTAAGGGCTTGGATGATGATGTAAGTCCTCCCTTTGCAGCGAGAAACATCCTCGGGAATCTGGAACATCTGCCAAGTGTATGGTGCAAGTGTGGAGCTGGCTAGGCATAGTGAACGAGGTGCATCATCCTCATCCAAAAGGTGGAACACGAGCAATCAACAAGAAGTTCTGGGGATACATGAAGTAATTTCTACTATGGTGGAGGCCCATGCCTCTCAACACTCACCCTGCAAGTGCTCATGTGCCCCTATGGAGGGCTAGGACCTTGTATAGGGAGACCAAGCACCAAATGGAGACCCACCTCCAATCCTGCATAAGATCCAATGTGTCCCTTTGCCCTCTAATACAAAAAATCATTAGAATAATCAAGTAAAATAAAATTACAAGTCATGGAACCAATGGGGCACTTCATAGTGGCACGCCCTTCCATAGTGGGCTTTGGCATGTACAAGTGTCTCCAAGCTCAATAAGGGGTTAATCAAGGACCTTGTTAGGTGGTGTCAACCTTTAAAGGTGGTGACATGTCCATGGTATATCCCTCAAGTGGCAGATGATATAGTAATGGAATGGAGTGGGGATCAGGGGAATCATCCAGACCACATATCATGTGTAATGTCCCAAATGAAATAAATTTGGAACAACGCTTCACACAATTTTTTTTCTTCAAATGCTAACTCATAAATACTTCAAAGATTTAAGCTGTGAATACTATAAACAATTTGCACAAATTTTGACCATGAAATTAACAACAAACCGCGAAGCATAAATTGCAACTTAAAATAGGCAAGAAATATATGTAGAATCCTTAGCCTTATTTTATTAAAAATAAAGAGTACATAGAAAGCTGGAAATGGCTGAGAGTATGGCCGCCAAGCAAATTTGCTCCAATACTAGACTAGGCCTCCAAAATTGACTGAACAATCAATACACTGCAACTTGTGAACCTTGAATGGATCCACCAAGGGAAGAGATGGGTGCCCGCCCACTCTCACTGAATCACCCGAGGGTTTCCGTCCTGGGGCTGCTGCTGAAGTAGAGAATCGAGTTCTCAAACCTCCACAAAAACAATACACAAATCCAAGATGTCCCCAAATGACCTTCTCCTCCTCTTTCATAGATCTGATGGATAGATCTCCAAGCCTCTAGAAGCATCTTATTTTATTATTTTATTATTATTCTAGAAGCTCCTGCATTGACTTTATCTTAAGTGGCCTTTTAATTTAATTTTATTTCGCTTAAGTCACTTTTGGCCCAATTTCTCCAATTAATTATTTTTCCTTAATTAAATAACTAATTAAAGTCATTTTTAACTAAGGAAAATGGTATATTGCCCACCATACTCTCTTCGACCACTGAAAGTCACTTCTCAGCATCCCATCCTGTAGATCTTCTCATTCCGATTCCAACGAGCTATTATATTGAGGTGTTCCATCAATTAATCACCCCTAAATGCCACCTCGAGCATAATTACTTAAATTATGCCAATAATAACTCCATTTTACAGGAATTATTAGAAAGTCACGGAACCTGAAACAAGATGTGTGGAACTACTCATGAAGATGAATATGCCAAGCAAATGCCATTGAACCCCATAAAAACTCCTCAAAACTCCATCGGAACCCATGATGACATAATCTCGCTCCATTGACCTGGCCATCACTTGCCTGGAAATCCACCTTAGCTGTACTATGGAGGAAAATATAAATGGGGACATTATAGTCCTCTCGCCCCAAGATTGCTTGCCCTCAAGCAATCCAAATCTATGGACCAACCTAGTGGCCCAATGCAACTGAGTCCCAATGCCCAGATCCCATATGAACCATTGGGTGATGCTTTGCTTCTATGTCAACCTACCATGAACGGACCCCTCAATGCTCGAATCCTAGACCAATCTCTGACTGAACCCGTAATCAACAAATCCTTGGGACCCCAATACCACCATGGCCAATCATCGCCCACGTCCCTTGGCTCAAATTGTGCTCTGTCTCTAGCTATAACTGTTGCTCCATCAAGCGAATACCAGCTCATCACCTCTCTCCAATCCAACCTTGGGCATAAGCCAAGGTCATCCCCACCCTGTTGATGCAGGGCTAATGCTACAAAAACACTGGTGAGCTGTTGGTCCACATCCCACTGCTCATTGAAACATATAGTAACCTCCTCATCTAAGTGCCCCTGCTCTACTGTGCCTCGAACTAAGGTTGATACTCCATCAAAAGGATACCAATTCATGATCTCCCGCCAATCTAATGTATGGACGCCTATGCAAGGGATACGTCTGCTATGCTAATACTGGTCCACGCTCAACTCCTGATGCTCTACCCAATGAATCAAAACATGTCCAAGAAATCCTGCCTCTCTCCCTCTAATGGGAAAAAGTGGGCAAATTGTGCTGCAAGTCCTGTCTTTGTAACTCTTGGAGAGGGTTGTTGCCTAAAAATGCTGCAGCTTGGTTGGCTGCCACGACATTTGTTTGCACCTCATCAATGGGTAGACCCAAAGATGGATGCACTGCCATCTCCCTCGCATAATAGGAAACTCCACGCTCCTCTAGTCCACCAATCTCCTGACAAATTGTCCTGACATACTCCAACATCTCCCGAGGACAAATGTTAGCAAATATTGTTGCCCTGCCAGCTGTTTGTACATCTGTCTGCTCCTCATCAATGGTTGCCCCCAAGGGTGGCTACCCATCCTCCTCCATCACAGGTTCAATATGAACCTCCAACTGGCTCTCCCCAAAGGGCTCATCATGCATACTGTGCGCATCCTCCTCCTCAACTGACTGATGGTCCACCATATGTTGCTCATGCTGAATCACCACTGGTGACTCATCATCCTGAATGTCTCTCCTAGTGTCCACAAACTGCTCATCATGTGAATCTGGCTTGCTGTCAATGAATCTACATGACTCATGCTCCTTATCCTCGTATGAACCCATGGACTCGTCCAAAGAAGAGTCCTCACCCTGAAAGTCAGAAGGAATCTCCTCTTGCTCTACCTCTGTCATCTCCTCAACATCACTCAAGCATGAGTGGTTAGGTCCCCAAGGTCCCTTGCAGGCAAAGCAAAGTCCCTTCCTCATCTCATTCTTGCTGCATGATCCCCCAAACCTGAGTAGCTTCTCCCTAGTCAATTGTCTCCTAAACAATCCAATGTTCTGCTCAACCTACCTGTTGGCTAGTTCATAAGCAACAGGTGAGACCAGTTGTTCTCTCCTCCAAACGGACAACAATTGAGACTGCAACTCCCGACAAACGACATCACGACCTCTCATACATGATGACAAGATGGACTGCATGTGTGCTATGACTGTGTCAGGATGATGTTTCCTAATGTTGAAGAAGCATTGGAACATTTGCAGGATCAAATCATCACACTCTAGATCTAACATGATTTCATATGTCCTAATCATGGCCATAATTTTCAGAACCTGAAGTTTCTTCCCAAATGCCCCATGGAGTTATCTAAGTCTTGTAAGGTGTCTGCCATCATCTTGAAGACTCTCCTCATAACATCATCATTGTAGGGAGCTACAGGGGCAGTTAATCTCATGATATTACTGAGACAAGATGCAACTGGAAGTCTGACGCCTTCACAAGGTTCCTCCAAGAATTTGGGTTGTATGAGAGCAAGCATAGCTGGTTTCAAAGCCCACATTGACTTCTTCCCCTCTAACTGACTGACTTTGGAAAGGAGGGCATCTAGTTCATGAAGTTTGAAGAGACTTTTCCATGCGACCCTCATGTGCTTCAAATCTGCCCCAAGAGCTAATATTTTGTGCGCTATTTCCTGCCCCTTCTACATATCCTTGGGTTGTTTTTTTCTGAAGAATGGCATAGACCCCTTTTGAGAAGGGTCTGTTGTTTGCTGCTGTTGGGTTATTAAGGGAGTTTATGAAGGTTTTATCCATGTTTTAGTTGAAGAATGATGATAAGTGTGATTCATACAAAGATACAATAATTACCAATCCTTGGCGGCACGTAACTCAACAACTATACTCTGCCCTTGACCATACAAGACAGAAGTTTAGTGACACTACTTAATTTTACCAATAGACTCAATACAATAACAAACTGCTGCTGCAAAACTCTATCCTCTCATCATTCTGCCTAGAAATCTCCTATGACAGTATGCGCATATACATTTTCTGATATGGTGAAATTTCTGAGTTTTTAGTTTGGGTTTCTGTGAGGATTCAAGCAGTTCGATAGCTTACTGCTGTGGGGCGTAAATTTGCCTTCGATTGTCTCACAATTTAGCAGCAAGGTCATATAGTTATACATAACCCAATGGCGGTTTATATGAGCACAGTGACAATAATGACAGCAAAACAATGTTCCCTATATTTGGTTCAACAAATTTTTGGGTTTAAATTAAGTTTTCCAGTGGCACTTTTCATCTAATGGTTTGGCATACACATCTCTGTAACTAACTCAGAAAAAGGTAAACACAATGGTCACAGGCAGGTTCTTATAATGCTCAGGAATTTATAGATGGTTGGTATATGAAGATGTCAGAATGAAAAAAATAACCCAGAGCAGCTCCCTTTGGTTCACTATCACTTCAATATTGTAAAACCCAGAATGCATTCATATATATCAGTAACAATTACATGAACATTTGAGTAAAAATAAAGTGCGTAGAATTCATGAGAAGAATCTGGTGTCCAATAGTTGTCTCCAGAACACACACAGTGGATGGAGCACCAATTGTGAAGGCCCGTTAGCATATAGTGGTGGCAAATTACCATTAGCAACCTCCACGAATGTTCACAGCCGCAAATTCCAGCGAATATAATCCACTATAACCTCACATACAACATGCAGTCACTTCCAAACAGGGATAATCATGTTCCAGAATGACCACAACTCGTCCCCAACAAACAGTAGCTCATTCAGTAATAGAGATGAAACATTTGATGTCTTAGTTCCACAGGAAATTCGTCCCTAATGTGGCCGCTTTCCCAACAACTAAAAGAGAGTGTCTCGGCTCATTGAGAAAGAGAGAATCATGCCACAGGGAGTGTAAACTTGTCTGCTTAAATTGCTCATCAACTCACTCTCTACCTCAAGAGATTCAACCAGATAATGAGGAGAACTCGTGCTCTCTCTCCAACAGTGACTTAACCTTTGACTTGGGCTTGGTCTTTAGCAAGATTAATGATTTTGGCCCTTGGCTTTTAGAATAGCATCTGAATAGCAGAACTACGTGTCCCTAATTGACAATAACTTAACCTAGAAATGCAGTGGTTCGTTCAACTGCAAGACAAGGGATTTAGACACTTCTCTAGAATCTTGTCATGAATTCGTCCTTCATAGTAATGACCACCCACTGCGGCTCCTTCACCAATGCTCGCACGACCCCAATCTAATTTCACACTCTATGATCAAGCGGCGGGCGTATCAATGCATGTCGAGAGTTGGGCTTCACTCGACTGTCTAAATATGTTGACCTAATAAGAGTCTCAACCCCTTTAATAGTCAATAATTCAGCTCCTTGAAAATCTTTGACGTCATCAAAAGTCTTTGACAGGAGGAAAAATGCGGCTTCTTGGCTCGACGATCCACTTGGCCAACAAATGCAGCTTCCCTTTTTAATTAGGCGGCCTAGCAAAGAATGTGGCGTGACATCAATGGACTTGGCTTCTTCAGAAGAACAATGGTTGGCAGCTTCACGGTGAATCGATTGACCTCCAAGGCGACTGTCGACAATTTTGTTCTTACTTCCCGGCTTCATCATACGCCCTCCACATAAACACTTTGAATGCCTACACGTCTTTACAATTATCACTCGATTTGCAGATATGAGTTTCTCTATTCCTTGGCTTCTTGAAGATTTTAGGCACCCCCCAAAACAAAAATATTTCTCACTGCCCTAAAATTTCGATGGCCCCATATCATATTTCATGGCCCAAAAATGCAGACTTTATCTTAAAATTATAATGGCCCAAATTAACATAGATCATGCGACACTGACGCTCACTTGTGACATTGAGACAATTTGTCGAATTATTATCATGCGTGCAACAATTTCTCAAAAATTTTGCTGCATAGTCAATGAGAAAATTTGTCAACCCCTTTTTAATAAACTCTCATTTTGTTGCAGGCACAAGGTGTTCGACTTCTCTGGCAAAACCCTTCAACAATAACTGCAACTGGAAACTAAAAAACCCGCAGGCTGAACCAAGACCAATGCTATGATACCACTGTAAAATGAAATAAATTTGGAACAACACTTCACAAATTTTTTTTCTTCAAATTCTAACTCGTAAATACTTCAGAGATTTAAGCCGTCAATACCATAAACAATTTGCACAAATTTTCACCATGAAATTAACAGCAAAACCATGAAGCATAAATTGCAACTTAAAATAGACAAAAAGTATATGTTGAATCCTTAGCCTTATTTTATTAAAAATAAAGAGTAAATAGAAAGTTGGAAATAGCTGAGAGTATGGCCGCTAAAGAAATCTGCCCCAATACTGCACTGGGCCTCCAAACCTGATTGACCAATCAATATGCTGCAACCTGTGGACCCTGAATGGATCCACCAAGGGAAGAGATGGGTGCTCACCCACTCTCATTGAATCACTCGAGGGTTTCCGTCTTGGGGCTACTGCTGAAGTAAAGAACCGAGTTCTCAAACCTCTCCACAAAAATAATAAACAAATCCAAGATGTCCCCAAATTGACCTCCTCCTCCTCTTTTATAGATCTGATGGATAGATCTCCAAGCCTCTAGAAGCATCTTATTTTATTATTATTCTAGAAACTCCTTTATTGACTTTATCTTAAATGACCTTTTAATTTTATTTTATTTCACTTAAGTCACCTTTGGCCCAATTTCTCCAATTAATTATTTTTCCTTAATTAAGTGACTAATTAAAGTCATTTTCAACTAAGGAAAATGGTATATCACCCACCATACTCTCTTCGGCCATTGGACGTCACTTCTCAAAATCCCATCCTGTAGATCTTCTTGTTCCGGTTCCAACGAGCTATTATACTGAGGTGTTCTATCAATTAATCTCCTCGGAATGCCAACTCGAGCATAATTAGTTAAGTTATGCCAATAATAACCTTGTTTTACGGGAATTATCGGAAGTCATGGAACCTGAAACAAGATGTGGGGAACTGCTCATGATGATGAATATGCCAAACGAATGCCATTAGACCCCATAAAAACTCCTCAAAACTCCCTCAAAATCCTTGATGACGTAAACTTGCTCCAATGACTTGGCCATCACCTGCCCTGGAAATCCACCCTAGCTGTACTATGGAGGAAAATAAAAATGGGGACATTACGTCATGGTACAAGTGTAGTTATAATGAGGGAAGCCCACACCTGGGTATATGAGTGTAGGAGGGCGCAAATTGTGGTACATGAGCTACCCCGACCTTTGCTTTTCCACCCTTCTTCATATGCCTTTTTCCTTTGGTTGATTTTTCTTCATAACTACTAAGGGCTTTTGGGGATGAAAGCATGATGTGTAGTATATTGCAGTGGGTACCCCCTTAAGGTGGGGCGGTTCATTGCCCTCCAGGGGTTGGGACAATCACGGGTTCCTTAATGATGGAGGGGGGTCATCTAGGACCCATAGGAACTAGGGTGATTGCCACAGATAAAGGGGTAGTGCTCATGTTTGGCTTTTGTCCATGTGCTAAATTTGTATGTCTCGACCATCTTATGCATTTTGTGGTACATTTCCTGTTGAGAGTGGCCAAATTATGATTTTTTTTCTTTTTCTTTTTAGTTGCATCAACCTCCGGGCATGGTTCCAGGCCCGACCCAAGGAGTGGATAAGGGGAGGGGGAGGATAACCTTATGTGGACTCAGTGGACACATGTGGACCTGGATGGCAAAGGAGTTGAATAGGGTTAAGATGAGTGGGAGGAAGTGATGTATATGGTATTGGGAAGCGGGACCATGCAACCAAAGTTGGGGTTTCCCATGTAGTGCCAACCCTAATGCTAATGGCCAATACAAGAGATCCCACAGGACTAGGATATAAGGCTAACCACAAAATCGGGTAGTGGAGACAAGAGTACAGACCTAACTCACTCTTTCTGCCGAATCTACCCACCAATCCATGCCCGAAAATGTGAATGACAAGTAATGAAAATTACTCAACTATACCAACGAAAGTCATACCTTTGGGATCAAGAGGTCCACCTTCAAACATACATTCATAACAGATGGGCGAGGGACCAAATGTCTAGCTCAGGTTGCAGAGAAAATGGCACATCGAGCTATTTGGTGGCTGCAGGAGCTGTAGGATGTTGACTGAGAACCATTTAGGAGAAATTTTTTCTCCTATGCATACTACTCACAGGTGGTGGGTAAGATCTAGCTCCAATTGGGACATGAGCCCTCAAAATTGTGTGCAAAGCTACTTGGACGGGAGGTCATTACAACACCGACAATTTCTTGGTAGCGGACTTGTTACGTGCACATATCAAAGACCAAGCACACAGGACAACATGCTTTTGTGGTGTTGTGTGATCACCCATGCTTATTATTAGGCCATATAAATGAACAAGAAAGAAAAATCATTTTCAATGCAAGTTTAATTTAAATGCAGCTAATCTACCATGATAATATTATATAATGTTAGTTCTAATGCCAAAAATCAGCATGCAATGCATTCTACCCTAACATGCATATAGTAAGGCTAATACTAAGTGTAATCATAAAGCCAATGCAACCAACATATCATCATATCAATATACATATGCCTGCCAGTATGATTACTCATGTAACAAATCCGAAAGCGAATGAGGACACAGTCACATGGAGGATGAAGTGGGTGGGAGGTGGGAAATATGATCTCCATTCGAGGTAAAAGGAAGCCCTAGGAGAAGGAAAATAAGTCAATCTAAAAGTGTGGGCATTTCCCTCTAAGTACACAATGGTGGCATGAGTGATCACTCTCAAGAAATCCGTATCACAATCATTGTTTATAATATTATGCTTTGTAGGTGCCACAAGGTCATGATGGGAGGAGAAATGAGACTTGAAACACGAAAGGGGACATTAGATGGTTGCTCAATGGAGTGATTGTATTCACAAACCCGAGGGTAAGAGGGGGAAATGTGAAAATTCTATCACTGCAGCGACTGATTTACTTTTCCTACTTATTTTACCATAAGTTATCCATGAAATTACTTCAATAAACATTAAAATAAATACTGATGTAGATTTCACACCGTAATATAGAAACAAACATATGCACAAGAATCAACACATTGACATAGTTATTTTTGGACTAATGTCCCTGGAAAAACCCAATGTGGGAAAATCGATGCAGCAAGGGAGGATTTTATTATTAAGCAATTTTCTAGTACAACAAGGTGCCAAACTGGCTTACCCACAGATAGACAAATTTTCCAACACTTCTTCTAAACCCATTGTCAGCGCTATTGACCTTTGCATGACTTGAAACCCTCTGCGTCAGTTTGTTGAGACTCTGCGCAGCCTCTTAGGCCTTCTGCGTCACTCCTACAGCGTCTGCGTGGATGACGCAGGCCCTACTGGCTCTGCGCAGTCTCTGCTGCCTCTGCATGGTTCCCTCTGGCCCCGCGTCTGCCTTTTCCAGCTCTGTGCTGATCTCCCATCTCTCTGTTCTGTACTTTCTGCCTCCTGACTGCTGTCCAGACCATTGGTTCCATTTCTCAGCTAAACCCGCACCAAAATTTGAACTGACTGGTCTTCCTCAGTATGTTCTCCAAATGATCCTCAAGCCTCCTCTTATACTTTTCTCGTTGACAAATCAACGACTGAGATTAAGTCCCTAATCAACAACTAAGATTAGATCTGGCTTGATCCATGACTTTTGGACCATTCTAACACAATTTTATATTAATACACATTAATATTTTATTTTCCCTAAGTTTAGATTTAGGGACTCCATTAAAAATATTAATTATTTTAATATCTCACAAACTGTTTAGAATCTGCCCAAACCCTTTCTGGGTATTGGAGATCTCATGTGCCTTAGCCTCTCCACCAATTTTCGTGGCTAGAGCTCATCCGATGCTACCCCAAATCAACAGGAAAGAGGGATGCATCTAGTGGATGGTTCTTCCTCAACATCATACCTAGGAAGGTAAAAAGGCCCATGGTCACTAGAGACCATATGAAAAAGGGTTAGGGAATTACATGAGGAAGACTCATAATGATGAATAAGAGAAAAAGGCAAAGGGGAGGGTGAAGTGCTATATTCAACTGGTTTTTTTCCTCAAAATCATAATCTAAATGCTCAAGCGATTTGAAAATGGGATCATAAGGAGGACAGGTAGGAGCAAAGGCCTTATCGATTTCATCATCATTAGTATCAGAGAAAGGGTCTCCCCTAAAAGGATAATCAATCATTTCCAACTGCCCCTTTTCATGCAAGGGAAAATGATAATTCTCCTTTGCCAAGGGTATTAATGGATATGTCATCATAAACAATGCTTGGGAGAAAGGGAGGACCAATCTCAGCCTCATCTTTCTTGTCAGTGTCATAAATGGGAGCACAATCAAATTGAAGAGCAACGATTTCCCATTTCCCTTTTTCAATACGGATGTAATCTGCGATGTCAACTTCCAAGGGGCTAATGGGACTTGTTGATCACTTGAATTGCCCCTGAAGATTTTCTGAAGACTCCATGCCCAAGGATGTACCAAAGGCTGCTTGTACCATTAAAGATCATCATATCAATAGAGTTTTTCATCTCTACTTCTTCTTCTCATCTTCTTCTGTTGTACCTAGATTCCACAAGCCCTATGAGGATGATGTAAAGTGATGCTAGTATGATGAGTTTAAGTCATGTAACAAACCTAGGTAGCTTGGGACCTTCTCATCAAGTGAGTCTACTTTGGGAGTTTTATTTCACTTAGTTAATTATCATTTTCATCCAAGAATTTAACAAATAATTGAATGCATACCCCCAAAGCCGGAGTACAACTTGAATGCAAGGCTTAGGGTGAGGCCTATTGTTTAGAGTCATTGTATATTACCATACTAGATTACTTGTAAAATTTGGAGTACGACTTGAATGCGAGGCTTAGGGTGAGGCCTATTGTTTAGAGTCATTGTATATTACCATACTAGATCACTTGTAAAATTTCGTGGAATTTGGTTAAGTGTAGGGGGTTATTTTTTATTTTTAAAATTTCCCGCTGGGTGGAAATTGAAATAAATTCTGAATGTAATATGTAATAAGTGATGTCTAGAAAAGTTGTATGTGGTATGTGTGCTCATAATTAGACCTCTCACCCTCAACTTTTTATTATGACACACTTTGAGGGGTAAAAAATATGTTCTAGACCCTGAAAACCCACTTTTCCCAAGTTTAATGAGAAATTTGACAATAAATTAAAGCATAAATAAATTAAATGGAGAGAAATAAATTGCTTCATGTGACAAAATGACATGGAAACAACTTGGAAATTATCTCAAGTCAAAGGACAAGTTGGAGGATGATTTGGCACCTTGCATCATAAATACATGGCCCACTCAAGGAAATCGAATTTCTTGGCATTGATGTAGCTGCTGGTGACTTGGAAAATCGAATTATTTGTGGACTTAATGCACATGTGAGATATTTGAAAGATATTGGTTGAGATATTCTTGGGAGTTTGTCTCCACTTATGTTCCCTCTCTGTCACACTTGGCATCATTATGGTGCATCGAATTATCCTCAAGGAGGGACCACGCAATTCCCCAAGGGATCTACGCTGAGCTCATTGGAAGCATCTACATGAGGTGGCATCACATGGTTTGTTCTTAGAGTTTGACTTGAGTTAGCTCCTTGATTGTATCACACTTGGATTTGCTCATCTTCACACTTGGAGAATTCGATTTTGCTTGAAGATTTCATGGTGCAACATATGCAATTCGATTTGCATTGGTGTCTACTTCATCCCTCCACTTGGAATTGAATTTCTTTCTTGGGATCTTCTCCATGTCCATTTGTCACTTGGTTGCTACATTGGGATTTTCTCCCATTCCTCTATATAATAAAGCTTTGAGCTCTCATTTTGTGATCTTTTATTACTAGCTATTGTGCTTGCTGAACGCTGCTACTTCGTACACTCTTCAAGAATTTTAATAAAAGAGACTTTGGGGCTCCATTCATGGGTGTTCTTTCTTTGGAGCATGGTGCATTGTGAGCTATTGGTATAATTTCTTATATGCTTTGAGCTATTTCATTTTCTATATACTCTTGTAGACTTGCTAGTGCAAAGCTATCTTGTATTAACATTTGATTTGGAAATAAGCTCTAGATATTAGAAGTTTTAGTTTATTTTCTAACAAATTTCTAGAAGTTTGAATTCATTGTTTGCTTATCAAAATCTATATGGACTAATGTGTGATTGGAGTATTGTAGAAGACTTATGTTTGAATCAAGTGTGAAGGGAAGTCTTTGGGAGACCAACCCATTCTTGAAGCACCTTCAAAGGAACTCTCATTTGTTATTTGGATTTTCATAGTTTATCTTACGAGGAAGTGTCTTGCAGGGATTTGTTTGGACATAGCTTGTATACAAACAATCATTTTAAAATTTAAATCTTTTGAAGTAAGTGCTTCATTAATTTTTATACTAGCTACTTGAGAGCTTTTCTACACTAAACCAAGTGATGGGGTTCACTCCCATCACTTAATTTGATTTCTTTTATACTATTTGTATTTTATCTAGTTGTTTTACATATTCTCTCTGCACTAACTTGTCTCTTGATTTTGCAGCACATAGGTATAGTGTTGGTGACAAGAACGTTGAAGAAAAATCACACAAACTTTAACAATTTTTTTGTAGGACCTCTCAAGCCAGTTGATTTTTTGAGGAGGCCGTGGACACTTATTGAGGGCTGCTATTTGGCAAGGTCATGGGCATTTGTTAAGTTATGGTATGTTCTATGCTTATAATAGTTTACTTCTTTTTCTTATTATATTCCATAGATTAGCAATCACATGTACATAAAGTAAAGTGCAGATAAAACATTAAACGATCGACAAAAAACAAGCCAAGACAAGAGACAAAAAATGTGGCGGCTAGCCAGGGACAAACCCCATAATGTGTGGGGAAACCCTTTGATCAAATCTTCTTTTATCTTCAATAATTCAGCAGAGAGAAATAGTACAATAAATTTGATTTATATCAGCGGTAGCAAACCCTAGATCAGCAACATCAACATTAGCGGCTTCATCATCAAACTAGGGCAGACGATATCTCACAAACCGGTCGTCGGATCGACTTGATTCCACCACCAAAAGTTGTGCCTTTCAGAGGAGGTTCAGATGAGATCTTCTAGTCCACGCAGGTCAATCTTCACTTCTACAGTTGCAACTTCAGTTTCAATAGCTTCCTTCAAACTACGTTAGTCGATATCTTGCAAACTGTCCGTCGGATTGACTTGATTCCACCACCAAAAGTTGCGGCTTTCAGAGGAGGATTAGATGAACCTACAACTCAGTTCAGATGAGGAGATCTTCTAGTCCACGCAGGTCAAACTTTACTTTTGCAGTTGCAGCTTCAGTTTCAGCAGCTTCCGACTTCACATGTGTGAGGGAGAGACCCTTTTCTGTGCAGTAGAGAAAAGACTCTTTTCTGCGCAGTAGAGAGAGAGATGTGATGAGATGAGTGAGTTCAAATGAGGAAAAGTCCTCTTATATTTATACACAACGTTGGTGTTTGAATAGATGTGACTGTTGGGCTTCTGAGCCTACATGAGTTGTAGGTCGGCTTGATAATAATTCCATAATCAAAATAAATTCATATCTCCATGAATACTTATCGGAATCGGATGATCTTTATTATCAATCCTACACCTCTCGACGAGAGGAATCTAATGAACATATTATCAGCCATGAATAAGATGACCCACATGAAGTTTTGCCCTAGTTGCCAATTTTAACACTCCCTCTCAACTAGGGAGAACTTTATCTGCAATTTGTCTATCAGTCGTTACTATTCATCCATCAAATGCACTGCCCTGTACAGCCTGACTCTTGCCCTGCTTTGCTTATTCTACCTATTCTGCTTTGTCTTGTTCTGCCCTATACTGATGTGTACGACTCTGCTCTGTTATGCGCTACTTTGCTTTGTTCTATTCTGCTCTGCTTTTGTTTGAATTATGAAGAAGAAGAAATGATCGAGGATGTATCATACTGACTCAAAGTTAGTCTCAGAGTATGTACCATTGGTCCTAGACCAGTCTCAACCAACCCGAAGTCAGCATCATAGTGAGTACAACTCCACTGGTTCTAGACCAATATCATCCTCCACTGACTCAAAGTCAGTCTCAGAGTGCATACCACTGGTCCTAGATCAGTCTCAACCGACCCGAAGTCAACTTCATAGTAAGTACCACTCCTACCACTGGTCCCAGACCAATATCACAATCTCAGAGAGTGTATCACTGGTCCCAGACCAGTCTCAACCAACCCAAAGTCAGTGTCATAGTATGGTATAACTCCTACCACTGGTCCCAGACCGGTATCATTGATCCCAAATCAATGGAGGTCATCCTAGCGTAGGGAGTACGGTAGATACAATGATGCGTCCATCGGTACTACTATGGTCCCTAACTTCATTTCCCTCCTCATTGATCAGATGAGAGGTATGGGTAGGATGCCTCGACAGGAGAACTTAATCAATCCTGTCCTCACAGGAGAACACATCAATCTTGCTACAAATCCCCATGGAGAGCACATCAATCCAGGCCTCACAAGAGAACACATCAATCTTGCTACAATCGCCATGGAGAACACATCAATCCAGGCCTCACAGGAGAACACGTCAATCCTGCTACAATCGCCATGGAGAACACATCAATCCAGGCCTCACAGGAGAACACATCAATCCTGCTACAATCGCCATGGAGAACACGTTAATCCAGGCCTCACAGGAGAACACATCAATCCTGCTACACAGGAGAGTGAATCATCCTGTTCCACAAGAGAGCGAATCATCTTGTCCCACAAGAGAGCGAATCATCTTGTTCTAGTGCGCGCCACCAGCAGAGGGTGAGTCACCCTGTGGTCGTATGTTGTTCCAGTAAGAACTGCAAATCCTTAGAGCTCCCAAAGCTCAATGTATGCAACATGCAGGACCCTTGTACAAGGGTTTCTTGATGACTCCAAGTCGTTTGGGAAAATCATAGATTAGATCTTTCCTCAGGGCTTTGACAAGGTGTATCGACCTGCACATCATCTTAATGCGATGGAGCCTCCTTGCTCATCGACTTACCATATCCTAGATGATGTTTATCTGTTGGAGCAATCGACGAATACGGGATTCCTCAATAATCGAATCCCACGTCTGGTTGTCACAAAGGATCACAGTGGTATCCAATGTAAATCCAAATAGCTCACTGAAGAGTTTTCGCAACCAAACTGCCTCACAGGATGCCATGCTGGCAGCAATATACTCTGCTTCGGCGATGCTCAAGGCCATCGATTTTTGCTTCCTGCTCATCCAGGATATTGAAGCAGATCCCGAGGAGAAACAACACCCGAAAGTGCTCTTACGGTCCTCCACATTGCCTACCCAATCAACGTCTGTGTATCCAAATAGTCTCACATCTCCGGCAGTGTATCTTAACCCATAAGTGGTAGTGACACGAAGATATCTCAACAGATTCTTGGCACCAATCCAATGTATGTGGTGGGGTTCAACCATATGTTGACTCAACGTGTTGACTGCGAAGCATATATCTGGACGGGAGTTCACTAGGAACATTAATGCTCTGACGAGTTGTCGATACTCGGTAGCATTTCATAAAACAGGTCCAGCAGCACTACCGCTTAACTTCTTGAAGTCAAGCTCCATCGAGGTAGTTACATGCTTGCAGTCCACCATACCGAATCTTTCCAATATCTTCACCACATATTTTCCTTGAGATAGGAAAGTTTCCCCTGGCTTCTGCCACACTTCAAGTCCTAGGAAATAGTGTATTAGTCCTAGGTACTTCATTTCAAATTCAGAAGCCAACTCCCTCTTACATTTGAGAATGAGAGGGTCTGCTCCTGTTAGAAAGAGGTCATCCACATACAACACTAGTATGAGAGGTTTATCATCTTCTACCTTAAAGTAAAGGTTAGGATCAACTTCACTCCTAGTGAATCCCAACTTCATCAAGTCGCTGTTGATCCTCTCATACCATGCTTGGGGTGCTTGCTTCAGCCCATAGAGAGCCTTCTTCAACTTGCATACATGAGATTTTCGATCCTAAATCTCAAATCCTTTGGGTTGCTCCACGTAGACCTCTTCTTTGATCGAGCCATGCAAGAACGTGGTCTTGACATCCATCTGATGTAGGTTCCATCCTTGTGAAGTGGCAAGGGCTTTGATCAAGTTGATGGTCGTATATCTGGCAACATGTGCAATATTCTCATCATAGTCTATACCTTCCTTCTGGGAGAAACCACGAGCAACAAAACGAGCCTTATACTTTTCCGTACTTCCATTTGCTGCATGCTTTATCTTGTAAAGCCATTTTGAAGTAACAATTGTCTTGTCTGGGGTCTGGGAACTACTTCCCAGACATCATTTTCCATAATAGACTCATATTCTATGGTCATAGCATCCTTCCATACTTGATGCTTGACGACATCTGAGAATGATGAAGGCTCATTTTGTATGATTGTGCTCATGATGGTCAGGTATCCCTGATACTTGTTAGGTTTCTTACTTTGACGGAAGGTTCCTCAGGGTGCAGCATGTCCTTCAGCATCATCAAGTATCCTCCTAAGCCATGAAGGCCTCTTCCTAGAAGAGGAAGGCTCAGGTGGATAAATAGGATCCATGGGTTCCTCCAAATCAAGCATTGTTACATCAACTACCCATAGAGACAGATTCTACAATTGTACAATTCTTCTTTTCCGCCACACCATTTTGCTCAGGAGTATATGGTGTAGTAGTCTCCCTCTTAATGCCAACCTCAGGTATGCCTGAGTGAACCAACTGTAATATATCGGAGGTCTTGCTTTGGCTTGAGGGGAATGGTCCCCTTTTGAGATTTCCTTCGGCACATCCTGGACATACACCTTCTTTGTCTACTCGGAATTCGGGCATCCCTGTCACCATTTGTCTTACACCGAGTATAGCTTTATAATGAAGGGGGGAAAACCTCCGATGCCAAAGTTCGGACTGAAGAGATGTGTCATAAGACATGACACCTAGCGGACTTCCATCGACTTGATATAATGAATCAACACTAAACCCAAGAGTAAAGGCAACTTTAACATTATTTTTCCATATACGTACCTTGCCGTCGTTGAAGGTTACCTTGTAGCCTTTGTCTTCGATGGCCGAGATGGACACTAGGTTCTTTTTGAGGTCAGGTGCATTTAATACATCCTGGAATTTCTAGCGTTCTTGAATGGTTGTCCTCTTCCTCGATTCCCAGCTCTCCTCTTACCTTTGCTATTGAATTTGTCATTCCTTTGATTGCCATCAGATGGATTTTGATCATTGTCCCGGTGTGAGTCCTTTCTATCAGGGCACTCCCTTGCATAGTGACCTGCTTTATTGCAGATGTAACATCGTCATGTTCTTCCAGCCTTAGGTCCAGCCTTTCCTTTTGATTTAGTCCCAGAATTATTTCTTTTCTTAGCATGAGAAGAAAAGGCAGCAGGAGGACCTTTAGGCATGGGCATTTCTTGCTCTTCTACCTTTGTTTCTTCTTGAATGCATCTAGCCAATAATTCCTCGAAACCAGGAATTACATTATAGTTCAGAAGAGTAGTCCTGAACACGTACCATTCGGATGGTAATCCTCCAAGAGTCGTGAGTGCCATTTCCCTGTCAGTAATAGCCTCCCCAACAGATAGGAGATCGTTCTTAATCTTGGTTATTCTTAAGAAGTATGCTTTCATACTCTCATCTTTACCCTTCTTGATTTCCCTCAGTTTATATGTAAGAAACAAAACTTGGTTTGCATCATCAACTTTAAATAAACTCACCAGTCTATTGTAGATTTCCTTGGAGGTGTCCAGTTCAGAGATGTAGGCCACCAAGTGCTTGTCGATAGAGTCTCGGATGATCTTCTATTTTGACTTCTTCGGTTTTCCATTTGTTCCATGCAGCAGCGGATGCATTTGATGGAGGCTCAACAATATTGCCTCTTACATAGTCCAGCACCCCTGGGTCTTCTAGGGTTAGATCGATAGACATCTTCCATGCGTGATAGTCATCTTTCTCACGGAGCTTGTCTTCGACAAGAAAGAGTGTTGAGGACCCCATAGTTCTTTTAAGATAGCCTTGCCGATCTTCTCTTCGATGATTTCTCTTGCTCTTGCTCGGGCTTTGTCTTCACCTCAACTTTAATACCATGTTAAGTTATGGTATGTTCTATGCTTATAACATCTTACTTCTTTTTCTTATTATATTCCACAAATTAGCAATCACATGTACATAAAGTAAAGTGCAGATAGAACATTAAACGATCGACAGAAAACAAGCCAAGGCAAAAGACACAAGATGTGGCGACTAACCAGGGACAAACCCCACAATGTGTGGGGAAACCCTTTGATCAAATCTTCTTTTATCTTCAATAATTCAGCAAAGAGAAATAGTACAATAAATTTGATTCATATCAGCAGTAGCAAACCCTAGATCAACGCATCAACATTAGCGGCTTCATTATCAAACTAGGGCAGATGATATCTCACAAACCGACTATCGGATTGACTTCATTCCACCACCAAAAGTTGCGGCTTCCGAAGGAGGTTCAGATGAACCTACAACGCAGTTCAGATGAGGATATCTTCTAGGCCACGCAGGTCAATCTTTACTTCTGCAGTTGCAGCTTCAGTTTCTATTTCCGGCTTCAAACTAGGGCAGTGGATATCTTGCAAACCGTTCGTCGGATTGACTTCATTCCACCACCAAAAGTTGCGGCTTTCAGAGGAGGTTCAGATGAACCTATAGTGCAGTTCAGATGAGGAGATCTTCTAGGCCACGCAGGTCAATCTTTACTTCTGCAATTGCAGCTTCAGTTTCTATTTCCGGCTTCAAACTAGGGCAATCGATATCTTGCAAACCGTTCGTTAAATTGACTTCATTCCACCACCAAAAGTTGCGGCTTTCAGAGGAGGTTCAGATGAACCCACAACGCAGTTCAGATGAGGAGATCTTCTAGGCCACACAGGTCAATCTTTGGATCTGTAGTTGCAGCTTCAGGTTCAACAGCTTCCGGCTTCACATGTGTGAGAGAGAGACCCATTTCTGCGCAGTAGAGAAGAGACTCATTTTTGCGCAATAGAGAGAGAGAGATGTGATGAGAAGAGTGAGTGCAAATGAGGAAAAGTCCTCCTATATTTATACACAACGTTGGTGTTTGAACAGATGCGACTGTTGGGTTTTTGAGCCTACATGAGTTGTAGGTCGGCTTGATAATAATTCCATAATCAAAATAAATTCATATCTCCATGAATACTTATCGGAATCAGATGATCTTTATATCAATCCTACACCTCTCGACGAGAGGAATCTAATAAAAATATTATCAGCCATGAATAAGATGACCCACATGAAGTTTTTCCCTGGTTGCCAATTTTAACATCTTCATCACTCCTACTCCCCGACATCATCATAACAAAAAAAGGAACCAACATCAAGAGAATGCCAAGCCATATAGCCATGATGTTTGAAGTTTTGAAATTTGGTGGAGTTATAAACTTATAGTTTCTTGAATCTTGCCTACAATAAAATGGAGGGATGGGAATGGGAAAGAGAAGAGAAAATCTTTCATTTAACAATGAACATATAAAAAACACTAATGCTCCATGGAAACAAAAGAATGGGATTAGAGTCTAGAACCCACTTCTTTGGCTCTCCAATGATGCTTTCAATCCCAAACTCCAATCTCCCTTTCAAACTCCTCAAGCTCCCAACCTTGCTCCTTTCAATCTTCCTCTCAAGCACTCTCTTGCTCTCTCTTGCTCTCAACATAAAACAAATGGTGTATTTGTAGGAGGGGAGGACTCGAGGAGAGCTTTTATTTCTTTTGGCCACTCCTCCCCTCCCTCCAAAAAAAAATCTAGCCATGGTCGACACCCAAGGGGAGTGACTTTTTTAAGTCAGGAGCAATTGCTCCCTGACTGCTCCCGACTTACAAAATTCGCTCTAGGAGAGAACAAGAGTGATCAGAGAGTGACTGCTCTAGCGTTTGATCCCAAAAAAGGGAGCGCTTTTTTTTAAGGGAACGCACTCTTAGGGTTGCTCCAGATCCGCTCCCGAGCGGAGCGCACTTCGGGAGCGGCTTCGAGGAGGTGCTCCCTCGCAGCCTTTGCCAAAACCACCCTAGTTGGCTTGCAGGGAAAACCACACAGGTTTTCCATTTGTGCTTCAGTTGGCAGGTGATTTGAAGACAAAATCTCAAAGGGTCAAATTATTATCCAATTGTTGGAGATCTTATTGCTACAGCCAAGTCGAAATCATTTTCCAACATCTCCTTGAGGGCCAATTTCATTTGGTTGAAGGCTGAATTCATAATTCTAAAGTAGGCCAAGATTGGGTCAAGTTCTTCCCTTCACTAGAGGCCGAATTATTGGCGTCATTTCAGGGTTGCACTCGACACTGGGAGATCAGTTTATTCATGATTGCAATCCAAGATCAGATCCATTTATGAGAACAAACTTATTTGGTTTGGAAGTTGAATACCATTCTCTTAGCAGACCAAGTTCTATCACTGTGGAAACTAATTGCTTTCACATTGATTAAGTTGATTTTTCTATTATTGGGAGGGCCGAGAGCTGCTACTGTTTGGAGGCCAATTTCACCTTCAGAAGGCGAAGACCATTATCTTCTTAATACTGAGTCAACTACCTTTCAACTTGTGATCTTCTGGAGGGACAAGTTGTATCACCTTCAGAGGTTGAGGTCATAATCCATGGAAGACAGGCTCAACAAATTCATTTTATGAGTTTGAGTTTATTCCTTGACCGAAGGGTCGATTTCAATCTTTGAGAGGAGTCAATTTCTATTTAAATTTTGGAGGTCGAATAACTTTATTGAGAGGCCCAATTTACATGATCAGAGGGTCGAATCTATTATTCTCAGAGGCCGAATTCCTTAGTATATTTGAAGAGGTCGGATTTAGTATTTGGATCGAAACATTATTTACAAATTATACAAGTCGGATTCATTGTTTGGAAGCCAAGTTGTTGATCTTCATTACAGGATTATTTTCCTTGGGGAGGTTGATTTCTTGGCAAACAAAGCATCACCTTCTGAAGGTCGAATCCTTTAGGATTGATCTTGCTTGCATCTTCTTTAGAGGTTGATTTCCCTCTTTTTGAATGTTGAGCATATCTCTTACTAAGAGTTGAGTTTAGACCATATTTGGGAGGTCGAGTTTCATTACCCATGGAGACTCGTCACATCCTTGCAGAATGAATTTGGCACTCATTTGTAGAGAAGCCAAGTCACTCTCAGAGGATCAGATTGTTTATTTTAAGGAGTTGATTTCTGGGTACTTATTCATCTTTTGAAGACTAATTCTAGGAGGTCGAATCCAATATTTGGGATCCGAGTGTTCTGGCAGACCAAGCTATTTAGAGGTTGAGCCTTGCCACTTCCAGGGGCCAAATTAACATATCAATTGAGGGAGTATTGTATCAGGTTAGGGGATGAATCTTATGAAAGTTGTGTTCATTCACAGAAATTAAATCTTGGTATTTAAGGAAGCCAAGTAGCTACAACCTTTATCTCCGTGGAGTTCCAAGTTCTATTAGTCAGATCTTGCATTGTAATATCTTCTCCCAAGTTAATAAAATTATCATTTGCCCACTTTACATATCCATACTGGAAGTGTTCATTATTTGCATGCCAAATGTTTGATGTGACATATGCTCACTTCACGTTTGTTAAAAATCCTCAAAGAAAAATTTTGTGACAGTTGAAGTAAAATAGGATAATTAGAGAAAGGTTTTATTACAAAGTTGTTGATATTCTCAACTTTGTTGTTCCTGTTGAAACCCGCAATGAAATTTTCCATCTCGAAACCGTGTTTTTGGGGACCAACAAATGTTTTCAAACAAATTCTAGATGAGGTTTCACAATGGGTCCCTCACCCTGGTGATACCAGGGGAAGAAGGAAGCAATACCTCAATTCCATCTCTTTACATTGGCAAATGAAGACCCTCCTGGGAAAGGTCTTTAAAGACAAACAGGAAGAAAGATATAACATCATTTTTGCACTAAATGACATAAAGTGTGCTCAATAGAATCAACAAGTATGCTTGGAAAGAATGGAGGCCAGGATTGCTCATTTACAGAGCCACTTCTAGTGTGATGTTGATTTTCCAGTGCCTCCAAGGTCCAGCGCCAAAGATCTTACACTTGCCACTTCCTTTACTCCTAAATGTTTGTGATGATAGATAACAACTTTTTGTTATGTAGTATGATAACAAATAGGTTTGGTTTGTTGAAGACATATGTATTCTGGATAGCTTTTTTATATTGTAGGCGTTTAAAATTATTTGGTTTCCCACCGATCAAATTGAAACTGCCTGTAAAGTATTCTTTTTGAACTATGTTTATCTAGATGATGTATTTTGCTATTATGTTTTTCTAAGGTAATACTAATCTAAATTCACACACACACACACATAGTAGATAGATAGATAGATAGAACTATGTTTATATGGATGATGTACTTTGCTATTATGTTTTTCTAAGGTAATACTAATCTTAATTCGCAAATATATATATATATATATATATATATATATTAGATGGATAGATAGATATATAGCCTCTAGGGTTAGCTCAATTGGTCGAGTCCCCATCATTAAAGCACCTCTACTATTGAGAGGTCACAGGTTCAATTCTCTCAAGACTCTCAAGGTTAGGCTTTGTGGTTGAGCAAGCAAGAAGTGATCCTTTTGGATAGATATGCCTGGTACAAATATTTTTTGGACGCAACAGCCTCTGAAATCTGGGGACCATGAACCATATAGAAAAAAGTACTGATAGATAGATAGATAGATAATTAAAAAATATAACAAATTAGCCAACTACACATACAAAAATGAAATACAGACAAAGATTCAAAAAAAATAGAATTTTGCAACTAAAACATTTACAATTTTACATGATGATGATATGAATGCAATCATACAATTAATACTACAACAATGATGATAAAATGACAAACACACGATAAATTAGAACCATGAATTGTAGTTTTTCATTAAGTCATCAAAATCAAAATGTATTTAATAGATACTGAGTCACTGCTACTATAGGTGGGAATACCAATGGAAAATACAAAATAGGATAGATACTAAAATCATAAATGGAAGAATCTCCTAGCTTGTGACTATCGGTAGTCCTCCATGTCATCATCATCAAAATCAACATCTGCCACTGCTCTCTCCTACATCCAGATCCTCCTCTTCTATATCCAATCCAATCTCTGCATCTCCTAGTGTGGAGGATGACCCCTCAATAGAATCATCATCATCAAAAGTGATCGGCTCTAACAATGGTTCATTAAGATACATCATAAAAGTTGGCCAATGCCAACTTAATCCTATTGTCCAAACCCATATCATCAGGAAACACATACCACATCTTTGTCTTTCCCTTCAACCACTCCTCCCTTTGCATGTAAAGAAATCAGAGGTTAGTGTGCATATACACTATTGTCCCTGCCCTAGACTACTCAAGCTTGCTCTTCTTCAAACTGTACAAATTCCCATATGTGTTCCCCCTTCGCAACAAGAGGATGAAGTAACCTAAGAGGAGCCTCATCGCTAATTGCTATAGAAGAGGGCATGTTGCCCCATGAGTTACCCACCAAGCACAGGGCTTCTTAACCCCCTTGCCTTTGAGTGCTAGTAGAAAACTCTATGAAGGCTATCCTAAAAAAGGATGCTCTATCCTAAAATATTTGTCTAATGCATCCTTCCTCCCTTGTGAAATCCCACCATCCACGTGATGAAGGAATCTACGAGAAGCCCCGCCATTGAGCTAGTCATTGTTGTAGTATTTGGGATTTCAATGAGTGAACCAAGCAATGCAAAGGTGTGCAACTCTTATCCCACCTATTGACAAGAATATCATGTATGGTGGTGAAAAAGCTCTCTGCAGATGTCCCATACTCAAGGCACTCATTCTTTAAAATAATGGTCTTCACAGACTCAATGATGGAATCCCACCCCTCATGAACCTCTACTAAGATGGGTTGGTCCATGTTTGCAAACCACAACAAAGAAATGGTCTTAATGGTAAGATCTATCCTCTCCCACCAACCATCATCCAACATTGTATCCTTGACCTTTTCTCAAGAAAATTGATCTATCTTTCTCCAAAAAGACCAAAACTCTAAAATAACCATGGACTCAAGAGTGGTCTTCACCTCCCTTAACCTCTTAAGCATGATGAATGAGGAGGCAATCCATGGATCTGCAATCTTCAACAATGATAGATGTGCGTAGTCTTTATAGTTGTGAGGGCATTGGTATGGTTTTGTAAATTGAGAAAAGGAACTCTATTACCCCTATCCTTGGCAAGGGCATTCATATGCATTTTGATGAGCAAGAGGGTTTCGATGGAATAACATGACACTGCTTAGGCATGCATCATTCTGAGTTTTGGGCATTTTCACATTTTTCAAGGCAACTTATACTTATTAAGGAATTGGTCACACCTCCCAAAGCACTTTTGGGACTACTTGTGCACATATAGACCTTTTCTTGACATGCCACATGGAAGATTATAGAATGCTCTCTTAATTGGTTATTTTATGAGCTGATTTTCACTTGTTTGGAAGGCCAACCCAAATGTGGGAACCTTATGATAGTCGTGGCAGTGCTTTGTAGCTCAGAGTGGTCACTTAACTAAGTTGTAATGGTGTGGCACTCAAATAAAAAGTGTGTAACGATGTGGACATAACTTAAGGACACAACTTGAAGACTAATGAGCTAACTTTGAAGGCCATCTCCATGCATGTGGACATCAACATGGCTGTTAGAGGGTTTCATGATTGATTTTTTTTACTTGGAAAGCCATCCCCATGCTTCATGGAGGTCCCATGACCTAAGATATGACTATCGGCACTCAATTAAGACCTATTTTGAAAGTAATGGAGCATCATATTACAACTTTTATGAAGTTGTTTTGGAGGAGTCCCCCCACCCTCCTTTGGAGGATTTATATCACCATTTTGGAGTATTGATTTGCACTTTTGTGAGGCGGCATGAGGATCTACAAGTATTAGGGACCTTTAGAGGCCAACATGGTAGCTTCAGACATCATTGCACTAAGAGACGCTCTACAACCCAGTATGGGGGAGAAGCTAGATGAAGCGTTAGATCAAAAAATAACAGCGATAAAACATAATTTCAGCTTAATTAAAAAAGTAATAAAAATAATAAATCGATTCAATTCAATTTGTTATATTGTAATTTTGTTTTCATTAATAAAATTACAAACTATTTTTTCGAGAAGAAAAAACATAATAAGCATATTACATTAAAATAAATTTAAATAATAATAATTTATATTCATAACCATGATATTTCAGAACATATAATTAATAAACTTATAAAAACTTAATACACATATACTAAGAAATAAGAATATGTCTATATATAGAGATGTGGAAAATATTATATATATATATAGTAACTATAAATTAAGTTCATTTTACAATATAAATTAAAATAATGATTTATGTTCATAACCATTATTCTTCAAAACTTCATATTTCAATTTAAATAATAAGCATATAAAAACTTAATGCTTCCAACAAACTCTTCTTCGAATATATATATATATATATATATATATATATATATATATATATATATATATACTAGATGTATTATCAGGGTTTTAATAAATTATAAAAATAAGAATATTTCTATATGTAGAGATGTGGAATTCATATAAATATAACTAATATTATTAAGAACCAACATATATCCATCTTAACTCTATATCTACCAAGCCTCGAGAGGAATCAAATCCCTTGAGGTGCAAACCTTTCCTCTCAATTAAATCTCTCGAGGTGCAAGCCTTGAGAGATTTGATCCCTCAACACTTGCTAGATCCGAATTTAAGATGGATCTGTGTTGTTTCACCCTTCTTTGGAGGAGAGGGATTTTCCTCTCTTGGGGGTTTGCTTCATCTTATTTATTGTTTATGTGGCTTGACCACTTTTAGTTTATTGTTGTTTTAGAATAATGAGTTGTAAGAGTTAGTTAAATTTACTTTTTTTAGGTTAGAAGTAAGGAATCACATAAGATGATATTATTTTATTGTAAAGGCAATAATCCTAGTAAGAAAACCCTCCTTGGTTCAGATAAGAGCCAACCTAAAGTGTACAAATAACTTGCTAAGGTGACAGCGGTAACCTTCCTAGAGGTTGCGCTCAGATTGTACCTCACAAATTAGGGCTTTCATTGTCACATACAATGTCAACAGTAACACACTCCGTTATTTGAGAACTGTGTATTTACAAAGACAAGCAGGTTGGAGGGGAACACCATGAAGTGCCCCTTCCAAGGCTAATCTTATGCCTATGACTTGCTTCCTAACTAACACTCTTTTGTAAATCTTCATTGCCTTCTGATCTGCCCCTTTGTGGTTCTCACACATCTATTTTTATACTTGTATATCACAGTTACATGTCAAGGTGCATGGTAAATTTCTTTCCTTTTACATCCCCTACCAATCCAATAGCCAACTTATTTCTCATCATGGGCACTAACCTGTATATGCCTAGCTTTGTCATAGAAGAAATCAGTACTTTCTTGCATTCATCTTTACCTTCTTTCTATCTAACTGTGATTCAACAATGTTTAAACCAACAGTCGGCAAAATACAAAAGGTATGTTCTACACCTTGTACTTACTTTCTCTTTTCAGCGTTCCAGAGAAGCACATCATCAAAAGTGACTTTTATGTCTGCTCAAATACAGAATTCAGCCATGATATTTGTTGACCACTACGTGTCAACTATCGATAGCAGTACACCCCCCTTTTTTCGCAAAAGGGGTAGCGCTTGATCAACGTGTCCGTGCCATTCGACTACCATCATCAGCCTGATCATGTTATGTTGTAAACCCAGTCTGCATGTATAAATTGTAAATAATCTTAGCAGATTTGTGTCATGTATGTAATTGCCTAGGTAAACCTAATCTTCTAGTGATGATCTATGTTCCGAAAAGTTTTTTGTCTCACCGATTCATGATCAGCAGAGTTTTCCTTCAACCTAACCCCAAAGCCGGAATGGATTTTGTCACCATAATGTTAGGGGAGTCTTAGTGTGCTAGATTGAGTCTATGTAAAAGTGATTTGGGAATAATCCTAACCATTTGGTTAGATTATTTTATTACAAATTGTTTATCTGCTAGATTATGTTTGTGTCGCAGAACTGGGTAGTCTATGAGGGTCTATGTCAAATAGGTTTTCCCCCTTGAGATGTAAAAATGTAAAAATCATGATGTAAAGTGCCTTGAGGATTAGAAAAATGTTTTATCCCCTCATAAGTCCTAGGTCCTAGGTAATTTTAATTTTTCCAAAGGCTAAATTCGAGGGTCCTTTAAAAAATTAAATTTTAAAAGGTCCAGGGATTAAGGTTAAATGATTATTTTACTAAATTTTAGGCCCTTGGTCCCTTGGGTTAAGTCAAAGTCAAAATTTTGAGGAAATTAATTCAAAAATTAAATTTTTGAATTAATTAAAATGCATTTAAATGATAATTTCGAATTTCCTCATTATTTTAATTTCAATGGATGAGATTAAAAGATATTTTGATCTTCATCGACGATCGAGATCGTTTTGACAAGGATCACTCGAACTAGCCGTTGGGAAAGTTTTCTTTAAATAGGAGGTCAGTTGTCCATTGAGATGATTCGATCTATGAGTCTTGTGCCAAAGAAAGCTCTCTTGTAGTCATTTTTCATGTGCAATAAAGAAAGACTTTGGAGTTGAAATTTTACTGGTGTTACTCTTCTGGAAATGTTGTAAGATGTTTTATTTATGTGCATAAATTTAATTTCAACCATTGATGATAGTTTGATGAAGAGTGATTTTAAACACAGGGTATCGTGTTTAGTCACTAGGGTTTGAATGGTAATTAAATTTCTGAATATGATGGCAAGTATCTCCATTAGATCTGGATTTTAGTATCGTTTCCTCCCTCTTTGTTAATGGTTGAAGTAAGTTGTGCAGGCAAATCTTGATTTCGAGATCATCGGGCGTTTGGGGAAGTTCTCGGTTGAACCATCCAACTCCCGAAAAAGCATTTTCTGAAGAACCCAGCTAGTTTTGATCTCGGGCTTATCATTTGAATTTTTTTTGTGAATGCATGAAGGGTTTTCTGAAGCACCTCATATTAAATTTAAAATTCTGAAAAATATTTCTGTGGCATACTGACAAATCTGGCTATTTAAGAGCCTGCAGCCTGTGAATATTGTAATTATTTAGCTCGTTTTTTGGGGGGTTTTAGTTTTGTTTTGCATATATTGTTCCTAGGCATTTTGTTTTGCCATTGCAAGTTGCAGGCCTAAGGAAAAAAATTTGATTGAAGCCAGATCTAGGCCCTGGAGGGTAAGATCTGACCTCAGGATCAGCTCTTGCGGGGGTTTCTGAAGAAATTCAAGGGTTTGTTCAGGCTATCTGTCTGTTGTTGCCTGGCATTTCATTTTCGCAAGAAAATTTCGAAATAGTTTTTTTAAAGGTGAACACTGTCCAAACCCTCACTTGTGCGCTGCCAAAACCTGCAAACGAGGGGTTGCCCTTCCATTCCACGACTTCTCAATTCGTTGTTTATCCTGTGTGCATCCTGTAGCAGTCGTTACACATTCCAACGACACGCAGTCGTTATCTCTTCCTTCTTGCTACGGTTTCAAGCCCTTTCCCTCTGCGTTCTGCTAGCCATCCCCTACCTGGCCCGCAACCCTTCCTCCATACACGCAATCTCCTTTCTCCATCCTGCATTTTCCATATTTGCCCGCGTCTTTTCCCCACAAACGCAGCATCGTTTCATTACTCTATACGCCTCCCCTCACAGCGTATCAGCATTTCCCCCTGCTCCATCGTGCTCCCACCTAGTCTACACACTACCAATCCCGTTGCATCTTCACCCGTGAGCGTCCAAATCCCCGCACCCGCAAACATTCATCAGTAGACCCTCTCTTCGCATCCTTCCCCCTCATTCCCTTCACGCAAATCTGTCTTGTTAGCCTACGAGATCATTGCCATTCCTCTATCCATCAATGCAGCTATATACTGCCCCCGCATTTTTCCAAAACTCACGCAGCTTACTCCATTGATCTCTATGCTACCCCTCTGCCTTTAACCTCACCTCCACGTTCCACACACCTGCAAACAAAAATCAAAACCCGTGGCTCCCTGCATCATTTTGCTCCACATCGTCGCTCTTTCACAGCTGCCATAACCCACCACGGCTATCATCCAGCCATCTCCATGCTGCAAATCCATCCTCACGTGGCTTCATTCTAGCTCCAATCTGCAGCTCTATCTCCTCCATGCGATTTCCTTCTTCGCTGTCCTGCACACATTGAACACTCAACAAATTTTCAATTTCGATTCATGAATAGGGTTAGCGTAGTCAAGTTTATATTTTTTTTGTGTTTGATATAGTTATATCTTAGGGTTAATATATAGTTTTTTAGAATTAAAGTTTTGTTTTAGTTTTAGATTTATTTCTTTTCAGTTTTGTTTTATTTAAATTTTGAATTTAGAACTATAAAAAATAAAAATAAAAAATCATAAAAGGTTTTAGGGTTTTGGCTTTGATTTTAATCAAATAATACCAAAAAAAAAAAAAATTAAAAAGACATAAAAAGCATATAAAAGGTCTAGTCCTTCGTTTTTTTTAGTTTTGTTTTATTTTTAAATTTAGTTTTTCTTTATGATCTTCGTTTATATTTAATTATTTAAAAAAATAATAAATAAAAATTAAAAATTAAAAAAAAAATTGAACCAAAAAAAAAAAAATTTGTGGTATTTGACATAGCTAAATGTGCTTAGATTTTATCTGAAGATTAGCTATCTGAAAGTGGTGATTCATTTTATGAACTAGTTAGCATTTTGTGGTCATTCAAAGTATTCTATCTTTTGAAAATTTAATTGTTGGAGTTTTGCTAAGTTATCAAAATTGATCGTGGTTGCTTGAATGTTTTAATGCTCATCATATGCTAGACATTTCAGTAATTATTTCCAAGCAATCGTTGAAAGATTTCTTCGTATTTATATTTCCTAAGCAGCGAATCAATTATTCGATTTCCACTTCGTCTAGCAAAGGCACTGGTACTAAACATTTAAAGATCTAATCAAGTTTTAAAATCAATAAAGTGCTTGATTCCCTCACTGTGTCTCCCAAGCCAACTGATTACCAGTTGGTCTTCTTTTATCCAATAGGGTCTAACCCCCTTAGCCTAGGGAGACGGATTAAACAGAGAGATCGGGGATCAGGGTGACAGCCCCCGGTCTGAGCGTTGTCGTGCTGCCTTGACACTGTGCGACAACATTTTTTGGCGCCGTTGCCGGGGATAGAGTTTTTTTCTGTCCTTGGTTTCTTCGACATTCGTCTCGTTTCTTTCCTCTCGTCCTTTCCTGTCCTTAGCTCCTTCCTTTCAAGCTTTTTCGTGTCATACTTTCTGTCCGGGTGGCAACTCCACTTCATTTACCTTCCGCAAGGGTGTATACTAGAAGACATCCAAGCAGTTTGGTTAATCCTGCTTCTGATCTTGAAAGGGCTCTCAGTGTGCAATTACACAAACTCTCTTCTCATACACTTCTTATTAATCTCGGACAAGAAGCCCTATCTGATATCCATTTCCTTTTTACTAGCCCGGTCAAGCACGACATCATGGATATATTTGCCCCTTGAGATTTTTCTAACATTCAAGGTTATCCCAATGATATTCCAACACATGGGATGGATAAATTGCCTATCTTTCAAGGAAATAACGCAATTAGTGCTAATTCGCATCTGAAAGCTTTCAGTTTATGGATGGGTATGTATGCAAGGGCTACTAATTTTAATCATGAAGATGTTAGAATGACCCTTTTTGTTCTGACCTTGGAGGGCGATGCTTTAGAATGGTTTACAGAATAGCCTCAGGATTCATTTGATTCCTTGCAATCGATTGTTAATGCCTTTAAGGAAAAGTATGGAGATAAGAGAGAAGGAAGACACCTCGTGAAAGCTATTATCATAACCAAAAAGAGAGAGAATGAAACTGCTAAAGAATTTAACAAAAGGTTTAATGATATTATTAAGGAATTACCTCAAGATTATAAACCTACCGACAAATCTCTTCGAGAATTTTATATTTATGCCTTTACCCTGAGCCCTCTTATGAGTTGAGACATGCTAAACTTCCTGATTATAGGGATTGTCAAGCTTTAGCCGTAGAGCTTGAAAAGGGCAAGGCAGCATCTAGGAAGTCTGAAATCCTAGGTTTTGATAGGCATTCAACGAAATTGAAAGAACCTAAAGGAAAAGAGGTTCAAGAACCTAATAGCGAGCTTGTTCAGAAATTGCTCCAAAAGAATGAAAGCATGGAAATTAATCAAGCGAAATTAACATCTAACCATGCTAAGGAGATAGCTACTTTGCACAATAGGTTGGTCCAAATGGAAAGAGCACAAACGCAAAATATGCAGCCCAGAAATAATAATAATAATAGAAATAATAATTGGCAAAAGAACGCTCAATCTAGTGAGCAGAGACCTCCTAATCTGCTTACTAATTTGGTCGATGATGCTCTACCTTACTGTCAGGTTTGTGATGCTCTTCATGAGGAGGCTACTTAGAAGAATTTTGGATAATGGAATGTTTGGGGCAGGTGATCAAATAAATGTAGTGGGTAAAGAGTTTCCTTTGTCTATGAACGATTGCATGGAGGTTAAGGAAAATAGTCGAGATGTTCCCTCGTCAGCTTTTAGTATAAATAACCTTGAAAATGAAGACGACATTTTGGCTAAGTTATATGGCGAAAAACCCTCTCCAGAGCAAATCATGGAAATTGCTAGAGATAAAGGTTTAACTTATCAAAGAAGGGATAAAGATCAGAGCGGGAATCAAATTCCCCCTCGAACTTTTAACCTTGGTTTAAACTCTGAATTAGATGTCGATTTGGGAAGTTGGTTTAATAATGCAAAAATCTGGGTTCCTGTCTCCGAGATTGTGAAAATCCCTTCCCAGAGAGGATAAGTTACTAAAATCTATTCGAGGTCCTCAAGCAAATATTTCTCAACAGAAAACCCCGGAAGTTGATTATCACGATGCTCCCATATATTTGGAAAGTTTAGATTTGGATAACAAAGATCATCAGCCTTTCTTTATCACCTTGATGGTTAATGGATATAAATTGAATAATTGTATTCTAGATTCTGGGGCATCAACTTGTGTCATGACTAAGAATGTCATGGAACAACTTAATTTAAGAGTTTCTAGACCCTACTACAATATATGCGCCATGGATTCTAAAAAGATTGAAGTTCATGGTCTAATCAAGGACTTACAAGTTCATTTATCAGTTTACCCTGATATTATGATTGTTATGGACATTGTTGTTGCTAATGTGCCTGATGCTTGGGGTATGCTTTTATCTAGAAAATGGGCCTCTGATTTAGGAGGGAGTATTCAAATGAATTAGTCATATGCTATGATTCCTTCCCCTAGAGGTGATGGTTTTGTGAGACTTAATAGAGAGCCCAAGAGAAATTTCCATGTTGAAGATGCTAAGAGACCTCATAACGAGATAATTAAAGAACAATCCGACATTGGGAATTATGCTATTATGTCTAATTTCATAGTTCCTCCTGATGATAAGGTTGATAAAAAGATTAGGGATCTCAATGATAAGGTTTGGTACATGTATTTTGATGGTGCATTGTCTAGGCATGGTAAAGGCAGGAATAGTATTAAAATCACCACTTGGTCATATTTTCAAGTTTGCCTATCGATTGGAATTTGAAGCAACCAACAACGTCGCTGAATATGAAGCTTCGTTGTTGGGTCTTGAGTTGGCAAAGGCTTTAAGAATTAAATTGCTTAGCATCAAGGGAGATTCTAACTTAATTATCATGCAGCTTAAAAATAAATTTACATGTAAAAATCAAAGGTTAAGGAATTATCGAAATGTTGTATGGGATACCATGGAACACTTTGATGCCTTTGACCTTGAGGCAGTCCCAAGAGAGCATAATAGTTCGGCAGATGAGCTTGTTGTCGCTGCTTCTACTTTGCAGTTATCTGATGGGCTGATTAAGGATAAGATAAAAATGGAAGTTATATTTAGACCTTCTGTTCCAGATAACTCAGAGCATTGGCAAATTTTTGATGATGAGAAACAGGTGATTTGTTTTCTCGATAATTTGGATGAGTTTGAAAATTTTCGAATAGATTCCAAGGAGGATGGATCCAATGATCATGAAGATAATCATAAATCCTACTCCTAGGAGTGTGGTTGCTTTAGAACAACACTTTGATAGGCATGATGCCCAAAGTTGAAGGAGGAAAATAAAATGTATTCAGGCGAATATATCGAAGTAAACATTGGTACTTTTAGGGATCCAAAGATTATTAAAATTGGTAAGGGTACTAATGATGAAGAAAGAAAAAAGTTAACCAATTTACTTCGTGAATATCGGGATGTTTTAGTATTTTCTTATGATGAGTTGAAAGGTTATAAGGAGGATGTCATGGAACACACTATCCCTTTAAAAGATGAAAATGCTAAACCCTTTCGCCAGAAGCTTAGGCAGATTAATCCTAAATTAGCCCCTTTGGTTCAAAAGGAGCTTTCGAAGATGCTTGCAACAGGAATTATTGCTCAAACAAGGCATTCAACATGGTGTTCCAACCTAGTGATTGTTAGGAAAAAGAATGGTACGATAAGGTTTTGTGTCGACTTTCGAAACCTTAATCTAACATGTAAAAAAGATAATTACCCTTTTCCAAACATGGAGACTCTGTTATAAAAAGTAATCGGTTCTGGAATGATGTCATTGCTAGATGGTTTTTCTGAGTATAATCAGGTATGGGTTAAAAAGAGGATCGTCACAAAACCACATTCACCACACCATGGGGTACTTTCGAATACATTAGAATGCCATTTGGATTAACCAACGCTAGGGATACATTTCAAAGGGCTATGGATTATGCCTTCAAGGGGTTAATTGGGAAATTTATTGAAATTTACAAGGATGATCTTACTATTTTTTCTAAGGATGGTATTAGTCATATCGGTCATCTTAGGCAAGTTTTTGATAGATGTAGAGAGTACGAGATTTCTTTAAATCTGGCTAAGTCTGTTTCTGGAGTAACCGAAGGGAAATTACTTGGTCACATCATTTCTAAAGATGGAATCAAGATTGATCCTGAAAGAGTTGAGGCAAACGAAAAGATTCCTCTTCCCTATAATCTTAAGTCCCTTCAAACTTTTCTTGGAAAAACAAATTTTCTTAGAAAGTTTATTCCAAACTACGCAGAAGTAGCTAAGCCTATTCAAAGTCTTCTGAAGAAAGATGTAAAATTTGTTTGGCAAGAAGACGACAAAAAGGCTTTTCAGGAAATCAAAGGCGCTATTGCAAGAGCCCCTGTCTTAGTTAGTCCCGACTACTCTAAGGATTTCATGATTTTCTCTTTCGCTTCCGAGGATACCATTGTTGGTGTCTTATTGCAGAAAAATAAAGATGGTCATGAGCAGCCTATTGCTTTCATTAGTAGAGTGCTTCAAAATTATAAATTAAAGTACAATACCATGGAAAAGCAAGCCTATGCCTTAGTCAAATCTCTTAAGCATTTCAAAACTTATGTGGGTTATTCTAAAATCATTGCTTTTGTCCCACATTCTACTGTTAAAGATATATTAACTCAAATTGATTGCTTAGGGACTCGTGCTAGGTGGGTTACTAAAATACAAGAATATGATTTAGAGATTAGACCCACCAAGCTAGTCAAAGGCCAAGGCTTGGCTCAAATGTTGACCAAAGGTAATGAAAAGGCTCTTGGTTTGATTTGTCTTAACATTCTATCTTCGCCTAAGCTGCAGAGATTAGGAGAGCATGAATGGTACAAGGACATTGTTTATTACCTGATAAATCTTACATGTCCTAACCATTTAGTCGCTCATAAGAAAAGGGCTCTTAGATTAAAAGCCACTAAGTATTGCCTCATGAAGGATGGCCTTGGATGGAGAAATCCTCAGGGCATAATACTTAGGTGTGTTGATGAAATTGAGTCCAAGAAGTTAGTTTCTAAGTTTCATTCAAGATTTTGTGGTGGTCATTATGCTACTAGAACTACTGCCCACAAAATTCTGAGAGTTGGTTATTATTGGCCTTCAATTTTTTCTAATGTGCATAAGTTTGTTAGAAGTTGTCAAGCTTGTCAAATGTTCACTGGGAAACAGAAGCTTGTTGCCATGCCCTTACAACCTGTCGTTGTGGAGGCAACTTTTCAGCATTAGGGTTTGGACTTCATCAGGAAGTTTCATGAAAATTCTAGCAATGGCTACTCATGGATTTTGACTGCTACCGATTATTTCACTAAATGGGTTGAAGCCATCCCTACTAAGAATGCCATTGAAAAGGTCATTATGGCTTTCAATGAAAATAATATCATTACTAAAATTGGTGTCCCTGCTAAGATCACCACTGATAATGCCAAGGCTTTTAGTTCTTCAGAATTTTCGTCTTTTTGTTTTAAGTATGGCATTGTCTTATCTCATTCATCAAATTACTATCCTCAAGGTAATGGTCTAGCTGAATCAAGTAGCAAAAATCTCATAACCATTATCAAGAAGATAGTAGGAGATAATATGAGATCATGGGATAGCAAAATCAAGTTTTCTTTATGGACAGATTGGATCACTAAAAAGAAAGCTATTGGTAATTCTCCCTTTGAATTGTTTTATGGCTTGGGTGTAACCTTACCTGTGCACCTGAAATTGCCAACTTATCAGCTCCTTCAGCATTTTTCTACTAATAAAGATGTTCAAAATAGAATTGATCAGATTGTGGAGTTAGATGAAGCTTGTAGGACAGCTTTTGATACTATATGTAAAAGTCAATCTAACATTAAGAAAAGCTTTGATAAATCATCTCGATCTAGATCTTTGCAAGTTGGAGATATGGTACTTTGGGATCGCAAGAATGAAAAGCCAGGAAAACATAAGAAGTTCGACAGTTTGTGGCTGGGACCATACATTATTCGAGATATTGCTGGACCAAACTCATTCCACTTGAGCAGATTGGATGGTGAACCACTTGATTTACCTGCAAATGGCCAAATGCTCAAGCTGTTCTTCAAAGATGATATTTGCTGCCATGGGGCATCCTCTGTATTGTATTTCTAACCCTACTCCTTGTTTTTTCAGCATTTTCAGTTCTGTTTTAGAATTAGATTTACTTTTCAAGTTACTAGATAGTTAATAAATGAAGAGTTTATATCTTTCCTATGTTTAATGTTATATGATGATTTTTGGATGGACGCTACTTATGTTTTGTTGTGTGTTGCGTGGATGCAGATTCTGGATTCTCACATTCCTACAGTGCAGCAACGTGTCCCCAAGTAGAGCCAGATATTGACCACTATGTGTCAACTACCGATAGCAGTACACCCCCCTTTTTTCGCAAAAGGGGTAGCGCTTGATCGACATGTCTATCCCATTCAACTATCATCATCAGCCTAATCATGTTATTGTTGTAAACTCAGTCTGCATGTATAAATTGTAAATAATCTTAGCAGATCCGTGTCATGTATGTAATTGCTAGGTAAACCTAATCTTCTAGCGATGATCTACGTTCTGGAAGGTTTTTTGTCTCATCGATCAATGATCGGCAAAGTTTTCCTTCAACCTAACCCCAAAGCCGGAATGGATTTTGTCACCAGAATGTTAGAGGAGTCCTAGTGTGCTAGATTGAGTCTATGTAAAAGTGATTTGGGAATAATCTTAATCATTTGGTTAGGTTATTTTATTACAAATTGTTTGATCCGCTAAATTATGTTTGTGTCGCAGAACTCGGTAGTCTATGAGGGTCTATGTCAAATGGGTTTCCCCCCTTGAGATGTAAAAGTGTAAAAATCATGATGTAAAGTGTCTTGAGGGTTAGAAAAATGTTTTATCCCCTCAAGTCCTAGGTCCTAGGTAATTTTAATTTTTCCAAAGGCTAAATTCGAAGGTCCTTTAAAAAATTAAATTTTAAAAGGTCCATGGATTAAGGTTAAATGATTATTTTGCTAAATTTTAGGCCCTTGGTCCCTTGGGTTAAGTCAAAGTCAAAATTTTGAGGAAATTAATTCAAAAATTAAATTTTTGAATTAATTAAAATGCATTTAAATGATAATTTCGAATTTCCTCATTATTTTAATTTCAACGGATGAGATTAAAAATTATTTTGATCTTCATCGACGGTCGAGATCGCTTTGACAAGGATCACTCGAACTAGTCGGTGGGAAATTTTTCTTTAAATAAGAGGTCAATTGTCCATTGAGATGATTCGATCTGTGAGTCTTGTGCTAAAGAAAGCATTTTTGTAGTCAATTTTCATGCACAATAAAGAGAGACTTTGGGGTTGAAATCTTGCTGGTGTTACTCTTCTGGAAATGTTGTAAGATGTTTTATTTATGTGCATAAATTTAATTTCAATCATTGATGATAGCTTGATGAAGAGTGATTTTAAACACAGGTATCTTGTTTAGTCACTAGGGTTTGAATGGTAGTTAAATTTCTAAATATGATGGCAGTTATCTCCATTAGATCTAGATTTTAGTATCGTTTCCTCCCTCTTTGTTAATGGTTAAAGTAAGTTGTGCAAGCAAATCTTGATTTCGAGATCATCGGGCGTTTGGGGAAGTTCTCGGCTGAACCAGCCAACTCCTGAAAAAGCATTTTCTGAAGAGCCCAGCTAGTTTTGATCCTGGGCTTATCATTTGAATTTTTCTTGTGAATGCATGAAGGGTTTTCTGAAGCACCTCATATTAAATTTAAAATTCTGAAAATATTTTTGTGGCATACTGAGAAATCTGCTATTTAAGAGCCTGCAGCCTGTGAATATTGTAATTATTTAGCTCGCTTTTTGGGGGGTTTTAGTTTTGTTTTGCATATATTGTTCCTGGGCGTTTTGTTTTGCCATTGCAGGTTGCAGGCCTGAGGAAAAAATTTTGATTGAAGCCAGATCTAGGCCCTGGAGGGTAAGCTATGACCTCAGGATCAGCTCTTGCGGGGGTTTCTGAAGAAATTCGAGGGTTTGTTCAGGCTATCTATCTGTTGTTACCTGGCATTTCATTTTCGCAGGAAAATTTCGAAAAAAAAATTTAAAGGTGAACATTGTCCAAACCCTCACCTGTGTGCTGCCAAAACCTGCAAACAAGGGGTTGCCCTTCCATTCCATGACTTCTCAATACGTTGTTTATCTTGTGTGCATCCTTTAGCAGTCGTCACACATTCCAGCTACACGCAGTCATTATCTCTTCCTTCTTGCTACAGTTTCAAGCCCTTTCCCTCTGCGTTCTTCTAGCCATCCCCTGCCTGGCCCACAGCTCTTCCTCCATACATGCAGTCTCCTTTCTCCATCTTGCATTTGCCATATCTGCCTGCTTCTTTTCCCCACAAACGCAGCATCGTTTCATTACTCTATACGCATCCCCTCTCGACGTGTCAGCATTTCCCCCTTCTCCATTGTGCTCCCACGCAGTCTTCACGCTGCCAATCCTGCTGCATCTTCACCCCTAAGCGTCCAAATCCCCACACCCGCAAACATTTATCAGTATTCCCTCTCTCCACATCCTTCCCCCTCATTCCCTTCACGCAAATCCGTCTTGTTACCCTGCGAGATCATTGCCATTCCTCTATCCATCAACGCAGCTATATACTGCCCACGCATTTTTCCAAAACTCACGCAGCTTACTCCATTGATCTCTACGTTGCCCCTCTGTCTTTCACCTCACCTCCATGTTCCACGCACCTACAAACAAAAATCAAGATTCAAAACCCGTGGCTCCCTGCATCATTTTGCTCCACGTCATCGCTCCTTCACAGCTGCCATAACTGCCACGACTATCATCCATCCATCTCCACGCTACAAATCCATCCTCACGTGGCTTCATTCTAGCTCCAATCCACATCTCTATCTCGTCCACTCGATTTCCTTCTCCATTGTCCTGCACACATTGAACGCTCAACGAATTTTCAATTTCGATTCATGAATAAGGTTAGCGTAGTCAAGTTTATACTTTTTTTTTGGTGTGTTTGATATAGTTAGATCTTAGGGTTAATATATAGTTTTTTAGAATTAAAGTTTTGTTTTAGTTTTAGATTTATTTCTTTTCAGTTTTGTTTTATTTAAATTTTGAATTTAGAACTATAAAAAATAAAAATCATAAAAGGTTTTAGGGTTTTGGTTTTGATTTTAATCAAATAATACAAAAATAAAAATAAAATTCATAAAAAGCATATAAAAGGTCTAGTCCTTAGTTTTTTTTAGTTTTGTTTTATTTTAAAATTTAGTTTTTCTTTATGATCTTTCGTTTATATTTTATCATTTAAAATAAAAATAAAATTAAAAAAAAAAAAAAAAAAAAAAAAAAAAAAAAAAAAAAAAAAAAATTGTGGTATTCGACATAGCTAAATGTGCTTAGATTTTATCTGAAGATTAGCTATCTGAAAGTGGTGATTCATTTTATGAACTAGTTAGCATTTTGTGAGCATTCAAAGTATTCTATCTTTCGAAAATTTAATTGTTGGAGCTTTGTTAAGTTATAAAAATCGATCGTGGTTGCTTGAATGTTTTAATGCTCATCGTGTGCTAGACATTTCAGTAAATATTTTCAAGCAATCGTTGAAAGATTTCTTCGTATTTATATTTTCTAAGCAGTGAATCAATTATTCGATTTCCACTTCGTCTAGCAAAGGCACCGGTACTAAATATTTAAAGATCTAATCAAGTTTTAAAATCAATCAAGTGCTTGATTCCCTTGCCATGTCTCCTAAGCCAGCGGATTACCAGTTGGTCTTCTTTTATCCCATAGGGTCTACCCTTTTTAGCCTAGGGAGACGGCTTAAACGGAGAGATCGGGGATCAGGGTGACAGCCCCCGGTCTAAGCGTTGTCGTGCTGCCTTGACACTCTGTGCGACAACAATATTTATGCCAGACAGCTTCCAGAGTCACTGCTATGCCTGGCATTTGTTATCAGTTTTGTATTAGCAGTTACTATTAACTATCTGTTCGCTGATGATAGAGATGGTACAGACCAACTTATACTACAATCAAGGAAACTCTCAGGATTGCATAGATTTCCAGGCTAGACAATCAAGAATTGCCTACTTCCCCAATGTGAAAAGCTCTGCCAAGCACACCATAGTCCCACAATAACAGTCTAAGGAAGAGAGTCAGCCTTCAGGATTTTGTATCCAACAGAAAAGATCAGTGAGTTCTAGTACTTTACAAAAACCAATCAAAAGATAACCCACCTTATCTGATTGACCTACTTGGTTGAAGTTACAACAGTGGAATACCATCAGTATATGGCTTTAAGAATACAGAAAAGTGCATCATCTGAGGTAACAAGTTTGTTCAAATATAGAATTCAGGAATCAGAACTCATCTGAGAACTATGATATTTATACCAGAGCTTCAAGAGACAGTTATCCCTGGCATTTGTTACCTGTTTCATATCAGTGCTATTAACTTCATCTAACCTTCTCCTCTTTCATTTATTCTCAACTTTATTTGCAGAACCAAGGTGATAAAAGCAGTTAGTCTATCTTAAAGTATTGCTTATGTACAATATAAATATTCAATAAAGATGAGTTTGATCACAGCTAGCATGCTTCAGTTGGTACCACTTGTAACACTCAGCAGTCCCATTGAACAACTTTTGTGGTCACCTGTTGGACATTAATAGAATAAGCTTATCTCTTCTACAATACATGGAAAAGGAGCCTTGACTCTTGATCCATATTTTTTATGCATATCATTAAATGGAAGATTCTATGCATATCATTTTTATGAATTGACAAAAATCAAAAGAATGCTTTTTGCCAAATTAAAGCCTGGATATTTGAGAACTAACGTTTAAGCAACACTGACCAACTGTCCATGTCTGATAATTCTGAAAGCCATGGTCTCTAATACTATCATGGTCATAGCTGTTGCAGTCTACAATGTACATACCTCTAGCATGAAAGATAGATTCGTATTTTCTGTCATTGGAAGAACTCCAACAGTCCTTCTAGAAGGAGAAACGAAAGACCAAGCAAGGCCCCACCTTGATGTCCTACCCTGAACAAATTCAGTAGTCTGTACTATTGTAACACCAACCTTGCGGAGAATTGTGGTCAAGTCTTTCAAGTTTATTTTCCTCCCAACCATTGTTGTATACCACCTGAGTGTGCAGAATTTTCGAAAAGCAAATAGTTAACTGCTTCAGTGTGCAGTCACATTTAACAAACTATGATATTCAAACTTAAAAGCAAAACTAGTGAGAAATGACAAGTAATGAAAAAGCACAAATGATCGAAAAGCCAACCTGATCTGTTCCTTAAGGTGAACACTGTCATTAATAATACGTTTGATGAATGCCTGCTCCCCACCAGGACAAACCATTTCCTCCAATGTCCCACCACATGCAGTTCTTGGATTTGCACCTGCTTCTTCCATGCTCTCAAAAAATGGAGGATTGCACATGCAAAAATCAAACTGCTCACCTTTTCTTATAACCCCCAAAAGCACTGGAGGTCCCTCGCAATTCTTGGTGACAACAACAGAACCTTTCGAAGGTGAAACTTCCAAAGATTCCCCAATTTGATGATCATTAAAAGATAATAATGGGTTTACAGCTCCCATCTCTTCTTTTCCAGGTTCTTCAGGCTGTCCTGAGGTAGATAGTTGGGAATCATCTTCAGCAACACCTTTCTCTGACTCATCAAAAGTGAGACTCTCTAAAGGGCTTTCTTCTCCACTCTCTTGGGTGCACCCATTCTTCTCTTCAAATTCCCCTTCTCTGGCCTTCCTGATTTCTATCAGGTCCATGAGGTGAGGATTATTCTGGATATTGTTTTGAGCCCATTCAAGAGCCACCTGGGTAATATCTGCAGTTATAACAAATGGGAAAGCAATCAATATCTGCAACAAAAAGTTCCTGCCTTGAGGAGCGACTTTTTCCTTTACAAATCACGAAACACTTAAGAGTCAAGACCTCTCCATCTTTAGTATGGACTTTTACCTTTAATCATCATGAAAAAATTAAAACTCAGGTGTATTTTCTTCAAAAACACAGACAGAACTTCAAAACAATTTTTAAGTACTCTGTGAAGTTAATACTAAGCACGAATTAGTGTTTTGGATTTCCCCACTCTTTAATTAATAACTTGAGCAGAATTTGCTTTCAAAATGTCAAAGGAAACTGTTGACAAGTTTGTTTGGGGAGGTGGCGAGGGGGGGCGGGAGTGGAATTATGCCTATTGCTACATGTTTCAATTTGTGCAGAACAAGATATGTATGCCGTTGGTGAATTCATGTTGCAATGTCCGCAGAGCCAAAAAGGACCTGAGGAAGCATTGGGGTTCTGACTAGGGTGGTGCCCCTGCCAGTGTTTGTCCCTGACAGGATGGCAGAATCCTACAAACAGACCCTTACTTCAGGAGGGGACCCCCCACTCATATAAAATAAGATCAATTTTATTAATGTCCAACAAATGACCAAAAAAAGTAGGTCAATGGGACTAAAAAGTTCACCCAAGAACTAAGTACAATGTGGGAGTGCAAAAACAGCTTCTAGATCAATGACAAAATCAGATGATCTAAGCTCATAGTTAACAAAGCTAAAAGAAGCATAAGTACCAGTACATAGAAAGATGTGAAAATGTTAGAGTGCTAAAAGCAGAAGGCACTCAATGTAGATCAACAGAGATGATGTCAAGAAGTGTTGGAGCCAGCTGCCAAGGGTAAGTATGGGGCCCAAAGACAATCTCCCCATCAATGCCATCAATGACTGTCAAATCATTGATGCGCTGGTTGATGATGTCGTCTGAAAGTGGGTTAAGGGGGCTTGGATATATGACCTTAGGTAGAGAAGAAGAGCAAGGGAGTTCAAAAACACAAACAGAACTTCAACACAATTTTAAGTACTCTGCGAAGTTAATACTAAGCATAAATTTGTGTTTTAGTTCCCCCGCTCTTTAATTAAAAACTTGAGCAGAATTTGCTTTCAAAATGTTCAAGTGCTGACAGGTTTGTTTGAAGGCGTGAGGGGGGACCCTCCACTCTCATATAAAATAAGATAATTTTATTAATTCCTAACAAATTACCAAAAAAGTAGGTCAACGGGACTAAAAAGTACACCCAGGAACTAAGTACAACTTAGGAGTGCAAAAGCAGCTCCTAGATAATGACAGAATCAGAAGACCTAAGCTCATAGTTAACAAAGCTAATAAACATGCACAAGTACCAGCACATAGAAAGATGTGAAAAAGCTAGAGTGCTAAATGCAGAAGGCACACAATGTAGATCAACGAAGATGATGTAAAGTGTTGGAGCCAGCTGCAAAGGGTAACATGGGGACCAAAAGACAATCTCCCCATCAAATACATCAATGACTATGAACTCATTGATGGACTGGTTGATGATGTCCTCTGAAAGTGGGTTAAGGGGGTTTTGATATATGATCTTTGGTGGAGCAGAGGAGCAATGGAGCCCTCCTCTCCTAACATCCAAGACCTAGGGGATGATATTCTAGATGGAAGCATAGCGATATTGAATGGGGACCACCCTACCTTGAGCCCATCTAGAGCTAACTACTAGACTGTTTGCGACTCTGGGGATGTGTAACATGTGGCTTGGAACAACTCCATTAGAGTCTCATGGACACCAGTTGTCCCCCTTGGGGGTTGGTTAATCAGAGAGCTGAGGCCTCACCGATATGGAGTCTAAAGAATTGTCAAGTAGTCCATGTCTCTCTACCTACCACTTAGAAGTGACAATGTTAAAATTTTCTGGCACGTGATTACAGTGCTAATCTGATTTCTAACCTACATACTTGGGAAATCAAAAAACTAAAACTCTCTATCAAAACTGGAAACTGAATTTCACTAGGAACTAGAACACATCAAACCAAAGAAAATAGAAACAAGTACACAAATTTGGAACTCAAATCACATCACATTTTTTTTCTTAAAAATTGGAAATAAATGAGAACAATCAAACTCTACCCTTCACCCACTGCTTCCTACTTTGCAAACTGGATTAATAAAACCTGTACCCTTGCTGCCTTACTTATAGACTAGAAGGTATAATGAATCTAGACACATACACAATAGTTTGTTCAATAAAATAAGCTTAAATCCTAAATCTATTCTAAGCCTTGGGAATAGTGTCCTCAATCTGCATTGAAAAACTGTTCCTAGGAAGGTATACCCACTAGAGGAGAGTGTAAGTATGCATGCATGCATCTCTCTCTTCCAGGGATTTACACCCCATATATTCTTGGAAACTTTCCACGTGCAAAGCACTCTAACTAATTGTACATGCAATACTAACTATATCAAATTCAAAAATAGAACTGAACTACTAAAAATAAAAGTATCTAAATTGGAACTATTATCCACCAAAATGGGTAATTCCATAGGAGGAAATATTTCTCCTACATTTGACAAGTAGATGGTCATCCAGACAGACAGCAGCCACTGCCACCCACAATTAGACAATGATATGCCATATACCTCTGCCATTTGTTGATTTTTCATAAGTCTTCTAAACTGATAATTACTTCTTGTGATCTCTTAATTTAATCTTTTTTTCATTCGCATTCATCATAAAATAATTACACGAAAATTTTCAACAATAGACATTAGGATCATAAAGAGACAGCGAAATCAAGAACACAAGCATTTACTCTGGGAAAACCCCAACAACCTATTCCTTAGAGAAATTCTTCAGTGCAACAAGAGACACACCTAGATCATCTAGTCAACCACAAGGTCAAACTAACCAGCAAAGAGACCTGGTCAAACCTAGTCCAACTGCCTCCTAGTCAAGTCATACGCCTGCCCACTGAATTTGGTCCGGTTTAGTCCGCTAGGGAAAGAAACTCAGACCTGCTGCTTTGACATATCTCAGAAGTTTGGTCCTGCACTTTCTCAGAAATTCAGTCCTGCACCATCTCAGAAATTCGGTTTGTATTAAGCCACAGATTTGTCCTTGAATGAGCCTCAGCTTCGTCCTTCTTGTTTTCCTTAGAAGGTTCGAATTGCTTGCTTGAGAGGAGGACAAAATGACTGTATATAGCCATCTCGTGATGCCGAGTGGCTGCCTCTTCTGTAGTACTCTGATACCCAAATGAAATTACTCTGATACCCAAAATGCAGAATTCTGATGCCGAGCTTAAACCAAATATTATTTCATATTTAATTTCCTAAATTCATCCAAATTTAGCAACTACAATTTAAGCAAGAATTTATCAATCTAATATACAGACACCTACCTGGTTTTTGTGTATGAAGTCGATCCTGAGATGTAGCTCCAAATCCACTCCCATTACCAAAATGAACAAATCCTCCCTGCCAAACTGGGCACAGCCTCGGTACCCATCTACAGAATACTTCACGATTTCAGCACTCCGGCCCCCGGCCCAAAAACTTCAAGAACAACCAAGGCTCAGTTTCCTTCTATCAGTAACTTTCTTTGAAATTCCTTCCTCCAACTTCAGAGAAAATATTAACACGAAAATATTAACACCGTTGTCCACTCCCTTACAAAACTCTCCTTTCCTTTCTTGAATAGTTGAGGTTCCTTCCCTTCTACGCATTCGTCGACCGTCTTATAAAAGGATATTATTTTTGTTAAACGGTGGCTACCTTGTCATGTTTCTGAATTCAATTGAGTGGAGCATAAAAACTTCTGGATAACAGAAATGTATATAAAAATACTTTATTAATAAATGAATAGATAGATGATGTCTGATTACAATGGGGCTCCTGGCTTAAATACCGCCATGGACACCCTTTGGGAAAGGGCATGATGTTATGATCGTGCCCTTTCGCCTAAATAAACCTAAATTAAATAATAAACCTAATATTAACTATTTTTTCATAACATTGCCTTCCTCTCGAAAGAATGCTTTGTCCTCAAAGCATACGTAACGACGAATGTTGTTGACAAAATGCTTCATTCTCCCAAGAAGCTTCTTCTTCGGGCAAGTCCTTCCACTTGATCAAATATTCCTTGATAGTACGATAACGAAGCTTTCTTTCTCTAATAGACAAAATACCTTCTGGTTCTAAAATGACTCTTCCCTCATCATCTAGGGATGGAAGTGTTGTTTGCACTGTTTGATTGTTACCTAGGGCCCTTTTAAGGCAAGATACGTGGAAGACGTTGTGAACACGACTTGTCTCTGGAAGGCTTAAACCATATGCAACTTGGCTAATTTTTTTGTTGATCTAATAAGGTCCATAAAACTTTGGTGCCAATTTGTTTTTTCCTTTCTGTTTTAAGGATAATTGTTTGTATGGTTGGAGCTTAACAAATACCCATTCTCCAACTTCAAATCTCTTTCGGTTCTGTTACGGTCTGCTTGTTGCTTCATACGATTCCTTGCATTATTTAGATTTTCTTTTAATATTTGGACGATTTTTTGTGTTTCTTCTAGTTGATCTTTAACAGCAGGTAGGTTTGTTTGGACCATAGCTAGATCTTTCCATTTCGGGGTTTCATATCCATATAGGGCTTGAAATGGTGTCATTTTCGCTGATGTATGATAGGTGGAGTTATACCACCATTCAGCAAGGTGTAACCATTGAGCCCATTTATTTTGTTTTTCTGTAGCGTAGCAACGTAGGTAGGCTTCCAAACATTTATTGACAACTTCTGTTTGGTCATCTGTTTGCGGGTGATAAGCGGAACTCATATTTAAGTAAGTTCCTACATGGTTGAACAATTCCTTCCAGAAATTACCTTTGAACTTGGCATCTCTATCACTTACAATGACTTTTGGAAAACCGTGCAACTTATATATATTTTTGCAAAATATTTCAGCGATTTCTTTTGCTGAGTATGACTTTTTTATTGCCATAAAGTGAGCATATTTGGTTAGTCTGTTGACTACTACGAAATTCTTGTCCTTGCCTTCAGATACTGGTAATCCTTCGATAAAGTCCATTGAGATTTCTTCCCACTTCTGATTTGGAATGTTTAAGGGGTGAACTAATCCTGGTGTCGTAATATTTTCGCTTTTATTCCTTTGACATGTGTCACACTCTGCTACATACTTCTGAATTTCATGATTCATTCCCTTCCAAAAGAAGGATTGACGTGCATTGTAGTAAGTTTTAAAGAATCCTACGTGTCCAGCTGACGGTGAGTCATGTAATTCCTTGAGTATCTTAAACTTAAACTTGGAATTTGTACTTAGATATATTCTTCCCTTATACCATAGGATATCATTCTTCCACTCAAATTTTGAGTTATTGGGAAGGTTATTGATTATTGCTGTTACTTCTGGATCCTTGGCATACTCACTTCGAATTTCGTTAAGCCACTCAGGAACAACAACTAACATTGCAAGTAGTGTAGGTTCTTCATCTTTCCTGGATAAGGCATCGGCTACTACATTGTCTTTACCTCTTTTATGTAGTATTTCCAAGTCAAAAACGGCAATTTTCTCAATCCATTTTTGTTGTTCTTCGGAAAGTGTTTTTTGTTGAAGGAGATGTTGGAGACTGTTATGGTCTGTTCGAATAGAAAACTTACTTCCCAAAAGATATTGCCTCCACTTAGCTAGTGCGTGCATGATAGCGAGCATTTCTTTGTTGTAAGTGGATTTGAGGC
>APFE031183052.1:62278-78655 GCA_000404065.3 Pinus taeda
TTGATACATATATGTCAAAAAAAGCATGTAGAATGATGAATTAGATATAAAAAACATAGATTGAACCATATAACCACAATCATCTAGAGGTTATAATCTTCATCAACCATGTCCTCAAGTTAGTAACATAGTAACATACAACATATTGAGTCTCATGATTCATCAATCTTAAAGTTTCAAGCTTTCAAAATTCAATATATAACATTTATCATCATTGATCACCAAAGTTGTACTTGTAAACTAAGTGTTACCATTACAACAAATAATATCTAGCATGAAATGAAATGTTATAAAATGAAATGAAATGAAACAACTTTCAACTTTCATGAAGCATCATATTCATAATTCATTACTAATTAGTTATAATTGCCAACTTCAAACTTCAAACTTAAATTGTCATATATTGTTTATAAAAAAAATCATAATAAATATGAAAGAGTCAATAGTTATAAAAACTACTAGAAACTAGAAAAGACAAGTAAATCTATTATCGATTGCTAATGCTTCGGCCTCTTACCACCACGAGAAATGTCTAATTTTTTAGTATTGTTGGAAAATCAGGATCTTTGTCATTAATATCACCCTCTAAGCATTAATATCCAGAGGTATCTTTGTCATTACCTCTGGATTTGTATAGGGATCTTTGTCATTAATACCACCTCTAAGCATTAACATAAGATAGAAAAAGCATAGCATGTCAAGTCAAGATTTTGTTTGAGTGATGCGTACATTTTTAGGAGGGTCATGATAGAGGAGTTCGACAACCACTGTCACTAACATCAAGGTACATAGAGGAATTGGTACTCTTGATTAAATACGAGTTCCATACCCTAATACATGAAAAAATCCAATGGAAACATTGTAATCCCCCCAATCCTGAAAAATTGATAAGTCTGCTAGATTTTGAATGAAATCTAAAATTCTACTTTTTCCATATGAAATCCAACGAGGTCGGAACCACTCTCAAACATCCTGAATCATTTCATGGTAATGTTAAAAATTTAAGTAAAAGGATGAAAATGAAGATTAAGAAGAATGTCACGTTTACTTTAAGAATTTAACATTAGTAATTACCATGAATCGCATATCAATACTAGGGCCATAGGCTTGATCATTAGGCTGTCCCACTCAAAACTTATTTGTTTCTTTGAAAAAAAATTGCATTTGTAATATTACTGCAAAAAAAAACTGCCAAAAAGACTAAACGCTCTCGACAAGACAAGGACCGTTTTATTAGGGAGCGCGCTCCTGAAAACACTCCCTCCTCGAGAGCGTGCTCCAAAGCCACTCTGCTCGAAGCGCGAATTGGGAGCGGGAGCATGAAGTGGGGATTGGGGGTGTTCCCCAAAAACCCTGGTCCCAACCCACGGTGGAAAATGAACCACCCTACCTTAAAAGGGGGTATTCACTGCTATATCTTATACATCATGCTCTTACCCTTTGAGCCCCGAGTAGTTAATCAAAAAAAAATCATAAAAAGGCAAAAGGCATATAAAGAAGGATGAAAAAATCAAGGTCAAGGCACCTCATGTACCACGATTGCCCCCTCCTATACATGACAAACCCAAGTGTGGGCTTCCCTTTTTATTAGCTACCCTTGTACCCCAGCATGTGGCCCAAAGTTGCCCCTTCTCATCCCTTACTTCATTCACCTATTTGTCACATGCCACCACCTTTTGAAGGATGTACCTTGAATATATTATCCCCTTTAGAAGTAGAAACCACCTAATAGGATTTTTGGTTAACTCCATTTGGATTTTAGGAGACATTGGCACATCCAGAAGTCCATTATGGAAGAGCATGCCATTATGAAGTCCCCACCTGTGGTCCATGATTTGGTAAGCTGATTTAATCAATTATTTTAATGACTTGTTGTACTGGAAGGCTAGGGGACGCATTGGAACTTATGCAAGATTGCAGATGGTCTCCATTTTGGGTTTGGTCTCCCTATACGGTGTCCTAATCCTTCAGATGGCTACAATGGCACTTGTAGAGTGTGTGCTGAAAGCCATGGGCCTCCACAGCAGCAAACAACACTCCATGGATCCCCACAGTGATTCAAAGATTGCTCGTGGTTCACTTATTGGATGAGGGAGATACACCTAATCCATCATGCCCAACTAGCCCCAAATTGACACCATACACTTGGCAAATGATCCAGGACTTGCACTATGATGTGGCATCACCTATACCATCATCTTAGCCCTTGCAGGTGATCTACAAACATCTTCGATTTGTTTGGAGACCCATGAGGACACGTGTGCCCCCACATGTCATTTGGAGCACCACAAGTTATTACAAGGGGCCAACCCTTTGTCCACTGCTTTTGAGGGTCCTATTCTTCATTGTGGCACCCATGGACCTCATTAGGCCTCTTAGAGGGCCCTACGACATGCATAGATTATTATTTGACCTCTTGAGAGGCTTACCTTTTGATTTACGAGCTAGTTTGGTGGGCTTGTCACCAAAAGTTGAATTATTACAACATTATTTTATTTTTGCGGCTTATGTAGGATAAAGAGGCTAATTCGAACTCTTAAGTTGTGCATAAATACAAGTGAGGTGAGCTCATGTTCTCATCATCACTTTGGTTTGGATCTCTTATCTCTCTTGAGATTTTTGCACTTTTTCCAGAGCATGAATTGGAGCTTTATGGATGAGTTTTGATGTATGTATGTTAGTTTATCTTCTCTTGGAGCTTCTCTCTTTTCAATTGTGAATGCCAGGATATACTCTGTTACATGTAAGGACATGCTTTTTAATGTTATTCTTGTTTACTTTTGTCATATACGTTGGACTGGGATTTTCGCTATTCTAGGGCTAATTGTTGCATGCATTTACTGCTTAAAATTGTGGAAATTGTCTCTATTATAGCATCTCTCAATGTATGGGCCATGTAATATGAGCGAACCATTCTAGGGGTAATTCTATCAAAGAATTTGACCTCGATAAGCCATTTCCTTTGCACATCGAAGTATAAAATCTGCAAGGTTGCTTTTTCTTGAACTAGAAGTCTAACGAAGTGATCTTGAGGCCTCCTTGGCTGGGAATCAAGAAATCTTACTCATTCATCATAGACTCCATTCTCCCAAAGATTAAGGCACTGATCTACCAAGGGTGGTCACTAAAAATCATATTCTTTCACCTCCTTCTAGGTCTAGCCAAGTTGGGGTACCTAGGGCATCAATTTCCTGACAATCTAGCCCTCCAAAAAGTTCGATCTCCTAGGGTCTCCTCTGTTGGCCTTTCCTCAAGCTCTCCTCCAATTTTGAGGCCATTCCGACGGTACAGTTAGAAGTAAATCCAAGCCCTAGCTCCAAGATCAAACCTTGCCCTGTTATCCCCAAGGGTAGTACCTCATAAGGTCAAACCAACACCTTCAAGGGAAAATTATTTCTTTGATCCTTTTCCCCACCTTGTCTAAGGAAAGAATATCATTGGTTTATACATTCTTTCCTCATACCCTAGATTGGGGTCCACTTGGCCTCGTGTGGTCCCATTCCTTTGAAAGATTATTCTTCAAGAACCATCCGGGTCCTGGGATACCAATTCCACCAAGGATTTTAAGGATTAGGGAACTCCTTCACAAGTCTTATCTCATAAACCTACCCTCAAATCCTCCCTTCCTAGAATACATAGTACCTTGCTTAGAAAGCAAGAAAGCTCCATCTTTCAAGCTATTCTAGGAAAGGGTTCATTTGGGTCACTCATATCCATTCGTTGACTTCTCCTTCATTGGTGACTCCATAACATACCGGGTCTCCTCCCATCAATGAAAGTTCGTAAATAGAAGGGAGCCTTAGTTGAGGTGACAGTGGGCTAAGTCTCCATTTGTTGTCGTTGACCTAGCATTTCCCCTTCACAGATGCCCTACCAATCCCCTTGCTAGTTTGAGCGTAACATTTTGGCGCCATTGTTGTGGACATGAAACGTGTGTTTTGTTCCCCATACGACATATTGACATATCATTATTGGTGACTCCATTGGAAGAACAAAGCCCTAGTTCTTCATTGAACATTAAGGTCAATGCTTGTAAGGTGAAGCAAGTATTGATCTAGGCATATTTAAATTCACCCTGGGGTCCTACATTTTTTTCATGCATATCTTAAATAGGTTGTCTTTCATTGATAAATTTCCTGCTTTGGACATTGCCAGCATCCCTGGGCACTCTAATCATGTCGCGGGAAGGATGGTACGTGGGGTCCCTGTGTTTGATGGTGATCCACTCTCTGCAATTGACCATGTAAAAAGATTCAATGAACATACTTCAAAGGACAGTGGTTCACCAAGATTTCCTTATGTTATCGTTCATGGGATCTCTTGGTGGTCATAACTCATGGCTGCATGATCATGAACCCAAGAACATATCATTTATTGAGGAGTTCGTTGATGGCTTTCTTAGTCACTTTCAAGTATTCCATGCGTTAAACATCCAAGAGGAAGCCCTCATCGAGCATCATCAAGACATTGGGAATCTAAGTAATGAGCAGGAAAACAAGTCATCATTGGGTCCATATGGTGAGAAGGATGATTTTGAGAACACACGTGTTGGGAAGGATGAGTCTATGGAAGGTAAAGTAGAGACTAACCTTACCTTTCTCAAGGATAATACTTCTAATGATTCTCCTTTTGAGAACCTTGAGGAAGCTGACCCCATTTACCCCTTGAAAGATGACATTGAAGATTACTTCCACATTGAAAGGAAGAAATGGGAAATTGTTGGTCCTCAATTTGATTGTGCTCCCATTTACGACACCGACGAAGAGGATAAGGATGAGATTGGTATTCCATTCCCCTCAGGCACTAGTTATGATGACATACCCATTCATACCCTTGGGAAGGAAAATCTTAATTTTCCTTTGCATAAAGAGGGGCAATTGGAAGTGATAAACTTTCCTTTTAAGAGAGACCCAATCTTTGATACTAAGGAAATTGATAAGGTTCCCACTTCTCATGAGTATGATTCTATGTTCAAATCACTTGAGCCTTTAGATTATGACTTTGGGAAGGCAAAACCCGTTGAATACTATATTTCTTCCTCCCTTTTTCCTATTGATCATCATCTTGAGTCTTCATCAAGTGATTCCCTCACCCCTGGTCATATGATCTCAAGTAACTGTGAGCCCTTACCCCTCCCGAGTACAGTGTTAAGGAAAATCCCTTCATTGGTTATACATTTCCTCCTTTGACGCACCCTCAGGGTTTTGATCACTCCATAGTCTCCCCTCTCTAGTGTAATCATCATGTGCAATCTACTTGTGTTTCTCCATCTCGTCGGCCTCCCTCTCCTACCAATCATAACCAGATGAAGACCATAAGCCATGACGTAAATGATAAGGGAAATGGTGGAAGTGATCTGCCATAGACTGCCATCCATCAAAAGTTTATGAGCTTGGTTGTTGACATCTCTATATTTTGGTTGCAAGAGAAGATTTCATGGACTAGATTACATCATTTTCTCACCTCTTCTCACATTATCATCCATGTGTGGGCATCATATTTTTCCACCTCCCGCCCGTAGCATCCTCCATGTGTTTGGATTTCCATTCGCTTTGGGATTTGTTGCATGAGTAATCATATAGGCAAGCAATTTTATATCCACTTGATGATATGTTGGTTACACTACCTTTATGATTACACTTAGTATTAACCTCACTATATGCATGTTAGGGTAGGATGCATTGCATGATGATTTTTTTCATTAGAACTAACGTCATATGATTTTTCTCATGGTAGATAGATGCATATTTGCATATTTTATTTTCTGTTGATTTTATGGCCTAACATATAGCATGTGTGATCATGAGACGTCACAAAAGCATGATGCCCCATGTCCTTCCATATATTATATGTGCAAGTGACAGGTCTACTGTAACTAAGAGATTGTTGGAGTTCTCGTGACCTTCTGTTTGAGTAGCTTTGCCCACTTCTTTGAGAGATCACGTCCCAGTTGGAGCTATATGTTACCCACCATTTTGTGGGTGATATCCCTAGGAGAAATATTTTCTCCAAAATGTTCCTCAGCTGACAGCCAGCAACCCCTTGCAGCCACCAACTAGCTCATTATGCCTTTTTTCCACCACCTGAGCTAGCCATGTGGTCCCTCGCAGATCTGCCATGATCATATGTTTGAAGGTGGGCCTCCCGAACCCAAAGGTATGCCTTGTCATTTGGTAATTGAGTATTGTAGTTTTCTTATCATGGACACTTTTGGGCATGGATTAACAGGGGGATTCGGCGAAAACAATGGGTTAGGTCTGTGCCCTTGTCCCCTAACCCCCCTTTGGATATTAACCTTGCATCCTAGTCCCATGGGATCTCTTTTACTAGCCATTTGGCTTTAGGGATGGTGTTTCATGAGAAACCTCGATGTTGGTTGTGTGGTCCCGCTCCCTTATCCGCTTATATTACCCTCTTTCCACTTATTATTACCCCATTCATCATTTCTCCCACCTGGGTCCACATTCCTCCACTGGGTGCACATAGGGTTAGCTTGCCCCTTTCCCTTGCCCACACCTTGGATCATGGCCTAGAATGAAGCCCGGAGGGTAATGCAGCTAAAAAGAAAGATAAAAGCATATTTGGCCACATTCAACAAGAAAATGTAACACAAAATGCAAAAGATGGTTGGGACAAACACATTTAGCACGTGGGAAAAAGCCGATGGCGGCCTTATAGTCGAGCGTGCTTATGCACCCTGACGGACCTAATCAGATCAGTGACATCTTTCTCACGGAATGACCTATCTCATTCAGGCAATACATGAGCTCTACCCCATCATCATGGCCATCACCCTGGTTCCTACAAGTTCTATGAACCCCTTTCATCATATAGGAACCCATGATTGTCCCAACCCATGGTGGGCAATGAACCGCCCTACCTTAAAGGGGGTATTCACTGCTATATCTTATACATCATGCTCTTACCCCTTGAGCCCCGAGCAGTCAATCAAAGAAAAACCATAAAAAGGCAAAAGACATATAAAAAAGGATGGAAAAATCAAGATCGGGGCACCTCATGTACCACGATTGCTCCCTCCTATACATGATATACCGAAGTGTGGGCTTCCCTTTTTATTAGCTACCCTTGTACCCCAGCATGTGGCCTAGGGCTACCCCTTCTCATCCCCTACTTCATTCACCTATCTGACATATGCCACCACCTTTTGAAGGATGTATCTTGAATATATTATCCCCTTTAGAAGTAGAAACCACCTAATAGGATTATTGGTTAACCCCATTTAAAGTTTAGGAGACATTGGCACATCCCGAAGCCAATAATGGAAGGCCAAGCCATTATGAAGTCCCCACCTATGGTCCATGATTTGGTAAGCTCATTTAATCGATTTCTTTAATGATTTGTTGTACTGGAAGGCTAGGGGACACATTGGATCTTATGCAAGATTGTAGATGATCTCTATTTTGGGTTTGGTCTCCCTATACAGGATCCTAATCCTTCAAAGTGCTACATTGGCTCTTGTAGGGTGTGCATTGAGAGCCATGGGCCTCCACAACAGCAGACAACACTCCATGGATCCCCATAGCCATTCAGAGATTGCTCGTGGTTCACTTATTGCACGAGGAAAATGCGCCTGATCCATCATGCCCAATTGGCCCCAGATTTACACCATACTCTTGGCAGATGATCCAAGACTTGAACGATGATGTGGCATCACCTATACCATCATCCTAGCCCTTGCAGGCAATCTACAAGCATCTTCGATTTGTTTGGAGACCCATGAAGACACTTGTGTGCCCCCACATGTCATTTGGAGTACCACAAGTTATTACAAGGGGTCAACCCCTTGTCCACTGCTTTTGAGGGTCCTATTCTTCATTGTGGCACCCATGGACATCATTAGTTCTCTTAGAGGGTCCTACGAGATGCATAGATTATTATTTGACCTCTTGAATGGCTTATCTTTTCATTTATGAGCTAGTTTTGTGGGCTTGTCACCAAACGTTGAATTATTACAACATTATTTTATTTTTGGGGCTTATGTAGGTCAAGGAGACCAATTCGAACTCTTAAGTTGTGTATAAATAGAAGTGAGGTGAGCTCATTTGCTCATCATCACTTTGGTTTGGATCTCTTATCTCTCTTGAGATTTTCGCACTTTTTCTAGAGGATGAATTGGAGCTTTATGGATGAGTTTTGATGTATGGATATTAGTTTATCTTCTCTGGGAGCTCCTCTCTTGTCAATTGTGAATGGTTGGATATACCCGGTTACATGTAAGTACATGCTTTTTGATGTTATTATTGTTTTTTTTTCATATATGTTGGACTGGGATTTTCGTTGTTCTAGGGCTAAATGTTGCATGCATTTACTGCTTAAAGTTGTGGAATTTTCTCTATTATAACATATCTCAATGTATGGGCCATGTAATATGAGCGAAATCTCCCAGGGGTAATTCTATCAAAGAATTTGACCTCAATAAGTCATTTCTTTTGCACATCGAAGTATAAAAGCTGCAAGGTTGCTTCTTCTTGACCTAGAAGGCTAGCTAAGTGATCTTGAGGCCTCCCTGACTGGGAATCAAGAAATCCTACTCATATTCATCATAGTCTCCATGCTCCCAAAGATGAAGGCACTGATCTACCAAGGATGGTCACTAAAAATCATATTATTTCACCTCCTTCCAAGTCTAGCCAAGTTGGGGTACCTAGGGAATCAATTTTCCGACAAGCTAACTCTCCAAAAAGTTCGATATCCTAGGGTCTCCTGTGTTGGCCTTTCCTCAAGCTCTCCTCCAATTTTGAAGCCATTCCAACGGTGGAGTTGGGACAAAAGCCAAGTTGTCATGTCCCTTCTCAAACACATTAGTAATAGGGTGTTGTTACACAATTTTGCACATTTTTTACTAAGGAAGACGGCCCCACACTTTTGACTTAGGGACTTAGGGGCCAAATCGACTTTATTTAGCTGCTAGTGGAATGTGGGGGCCACCCACATAAGAGTTTGAATTAGCCATTCAATATGCTTGGAGGGAAAATAGAATGGGTGGATGGAGGGGCCCACATAAGGCTAAGGGGGCCCAAGGAGTTATAAAGAGAGATCAGCTCTCATTTTGTTTTCATCTTTGACATTTGCAAACAAACACACATTTGTTCACTCTGTTGTTTAGCGAGTCTACTGATTGTTTAGCCATGAGTCTCTCACACGGGAGATTCAACCTTTACTTCGGGGGACCATCCATGCCCGCCCTAGGGAGGTTGTTCTACAAGAGTTTTCAAGAATTTTGGGGCAGTGACACACATCAGCAATAGCGCAGAGGAAGGGAGTGTGTATTTCTAGGCAGCCAGGAATCACACAGAGGGAGTTTGAGACCAGCAGGGATCACACAGCTTGCCGAGAGGTGAGGGAGATGAGGTAGCAGCGTTGGAAAGGCATTTTCGCTGGAGCTTTCAACCAACTGAGCCAGCATTCCAACAATTCGCATTTCTGGGCTGAGAGACAGTGCAGAGGCCACACAGCAGAATTTTTGTGGTGCTCCGAGAGCCGCTGGGTCGGGCTAAGAGTTCATTCGGGGAGTTAGGAGTTGTATAGCAAGGGTAAACCCAACATTTTGGAGGAGTTTGCAGGTGGATTTGAAGCCAATTTCCAGCACGTCGGATTTGGCAGCCATAGCTAGAGTGCGGCTCCAAGGGGGTCGAAAAACCAAATTCAAAACCAGCTAAAATCCCTACTGGGTTTTTCTGGGTTTTGGCCAAGGAGTCTGGGGTTAAAAGGACATAATTTTCTAGGCAGTTTTAATACCCATTCCAACCATTCGAACTCCAACAAAACAGTGATTTTTTGCAGCAGCTCGGCAACCTTCAACTTTAGCGCTTTTCCTACCTGGGTTTGTTCCTGCTTGTCCATAGAGACAAGCCCAGGTGCACCATTCCATCATCTATTGTAATTGGCTTGCAGAAAATTAATAAAATGGCTCAGAAGTTCTCCATTTACAGTTTTTATATGGGTGTCTGCTAAACATTTCGTTTTTGTATTTTGTTGGATAAAATATTTGTTGTTATCACTTGTATATCCTATTTAGGATCATTACAGTGGTATCAGAGCATGATCTTGGCCCAGCTGTGGGTAACCAGTAAGATCATGGGAGATTTGGGCATGTATGCACAGTGACGAGTTACACCGTACACTACCCATGGCTCAAGGGAGATTCAATATGCAGGAATTCTGAGGTGGAATCCACTGGAGCGACGAGAGGTTGGATCAGTTGAAGAAGGTGTCAGACCAGATCCATCCTTGTCCTTACAACATCGACACTAGAGGTGCACAAGTCGTGGGAGTACAACCATCTACACTATGTGTGGAAAGCCGACAGAATTAGGGCACCAGATCTCCTTAAAAGGAGTAGGCAGGCCAGAGACAATTAGAGGATGAGTCAAGGAGACGATTTTGCTGGTGGAGACCTGGTCTTAGACATCAGAGGCCTGAGGAGGAGATTGAACATGAGGCAAATGACACGAAGGAGTGTGAGGATCACATTGGTATACCCAGTGTGGCACAAGAGTCACCATTGTTGAAGGCCTCTTTGATAGCACCAGTTGACACCTTGGGGGAGAAAGTAGAGCATACACCCATAGGACCATCCATTGATGAGGTGCCAGGAGACAAAGACATGCCCACCGTTGAGAAGGTGACATCCGTTGTTGAGATAACGGGGGTTGTGACCGAGTTTTCAAGTGATAGCAGTGCACGACAGGATGATGAGGTGTCGAGAGACATCACCACCCTTGATGAGGAGCCGATAGGTACAGAGGCACCTAGATCTACGATAGAGTTGCGGGATGACAACCACCTACAACAACATGGAGAGCACATAGAGGTGCATGTGTTGGTCATGGAGGGGCAGTTTGTGACTCATGTTGAGCCCACGGTGGTGGAGGTCGAGCAGTCTTCTTTGGGGCCCACCACTGACTTAGAGTTGTTAGATGCACAGACCATCAACAGAGTTGCAGTACTTCCAGATAATAGCTCTCTCTGGGCTTATATAGATGGGGCTTGCAACATTGCTAGACTACCTTTGCACCATGGAGAGAGATGCACAGACTCCCAGACAAATTTTATGTGTTGACCAAGATGGTGAGTTGAGGCGACATGAGTTGCACAGGGTGCAACACTCGCAGGATGGAGGGCTTGTTCTATGTGCTAGAGTTTTTGCATTCGATCCCTCTCTTGGGGTTGGATGGCAAAACATTCTGAGTTGGTACCCAATGGCGTGGGCTAGACTCATGGAGACAGTCGTAGTCTAGAGTAAAGCTTAGTGGGAGCTCTCAGACATTGAGGGTGTTGGAGGCTCAGATTGGCATTGGGATCTAGGCGAGGCCTCCTATCCGATATCAAACATGTGGGATGGCTATGGCATTGATAAGGTAGTCAACCCCATGCCTTAGCGCATGCATTCATTAGTGGAGTTCCAGTTGATGCTAGTGATCAGGTGGTTTCTGAGCAGATGCATTGATTGTTTTGGCATGTTGGTTATGCATGGGTGCAGGATGATTAGCATTCTTTGGCAGGTGCTGGTTGGAGGAGGTGGCATGGGTATGCCACCATACCGGATATTGTATGGAGACGATGTTCTCCCATTGAGGTTTAGGACTCAGGGGTCACAGACGATCGGCACAGCAGAGATATCCCCCCTAGCAGGAGTGGAGTTAGGGTGCTCATGTCTACCAGGATGGACAAGGGGACATGACGCATGTCATGGTGGGGTCACTATTAGAGTGGCAGACACTTTGGCACATGCAGGATACCATATGTTATAGGGTGGTATGATAGTAGGCAGTGGTACACAAGACTGCACAGAGTTAGGTCGTAGCGTCTAGTTTCATATAGAGGGATGTGGCCTGATGCATACAGACCCAGTTCTAGACCATAGCACCCAATGGTGTGCAGGGCTATGCAGCGAGGAGCAGTGGCCTATAGAGGAGCATGGACATGGTGGTATACCACAACATGCCGGTTGACACTGTGGGGTAGGAGGAGTGACTCGCATCGCATTGAGGACGTGTGGGGAGTGACAGGTGTAGTGACACAAGCAGGACACAGGACGATACAGGATGGTATGGCTATAGCTAGGGGTATTCCATGGTGTACAGAGACAGGTTGCGGTATACAGTGGAATGTGGATGAGTGCAGTGATACTGGGTGGTATGCAGTGGCAGATGATGCAATGCAGTGGGCACTTGGAACGTTACCTCCAAGGAGACTTATGGACAAGGGCAGTAGGTGTACCATTGTTGAAGTTTCTAAGTTTACTTAGTTAGAAACCCTCCATGCACTCTATCTAATTTATTCCTACCTACTTGTTATTTTTTCTTTAACAAGTTATTTACAATGTAAATACTAAAAATAAACACCAGTGCATGCTCAACATATTACAGATTAGCAACTAAAAGAAACAAGAACAAACACACCATATGACACCATTGTTTTTGGACCAATGTCCCCGAAAAACCCAATGTGGGAAAACCGATGCAGCTATCTAAGGCTTTTCTTATTAATCAATATCAGAGTACAATCTGGGTGTCGAAACTGGCCTACCCAACAGAAAATTTCCTTAGCAGCAGTACCTCTCAGTTTCTGACAAATCTATTGGTTAAAACCCCAGATAATCCTTCTGGCAGCTACTCAGCACCAATCTGCTGCAGAAACCCCAGCATCTGCCCAATCTGGACTGTGTCAGCCTCTCCTAGCCCAGCGTTGGCCCTACGTCAACTTATCTTGGTCTGCGTCAACCCCAGCAGGCCCTGCGTCAGCTCTCTGAGCCTCTACGCCAGCTATGCTGGCCTCTCTGGTGCTCTCCGCAGCACTTAGCTGCCTCTGCGTGGCCCTACGTGAGCACTAGTTGCTCTTGTGTCTTTCTCTGGCTGCTCTACTGCTCTTTGGCACTATCTCTGCCTCTCTGTCTCTCTATACTCCATGCCCCTCAGTTGCTCTCCTGATCACTGATTCTATCTCTCTTAGCAAACCCCGCTCTATAGAATAGAATGACTAATCCTTCTGGTGTATTCTCCAAGTGACCCTCAAGCCTCCTCTTATACTTTTCCTGCTGACATCTCAACGGTCGAGATTAAGTCCCTAATCAACGGCTAAGATTAGATCTAGCTTGATCCATGTCTTTTGGACCATTCTAACACATATTCATATTAATACACATTATTATTTTATTTTCCCTAAGTTTAGACTTAGGGACTCCATTAAAAATGTTAATTATTTTAATATCTCCTAATCTGTTTAGAACCTACCCAAACCCTTTCTGGGTATTGGAGATCTCATGTGCCCCAGCCTCTCCACCAAATTTTGTGGCTAAAGTACATCCGATGCTATCCCAAATCAACACTCCCTCTTAGCGAGGACAGTGCTCTCGCAATACTCCTCACTGAGTATCACTCTAATCATCCGACATCAGTACCTGTGCTGATGCTAGGCCTTCCTGCACAACATCCTCTGCACTACTGCATCTTGTACTGCTGCCCATGGTTCTGCCACTGCCAATGTTGCATCTATACGACGGCTCCCTCTGCATCCGTGTTGTTGTTGGTCCTTTCTCCCAGCACTGCATCCGCACTGCACCTCCTCTCATCATGTTGCATTGTGTTGCCCACTACTGCATTGCAACTCAGTTATTGAGAAGTAAGTAACAGATCTCCCAACTGACCTCCTTGTTGGGCTAGAGACACCCACTGATGTTGAAGCTCCCTCTACCGCTGACAAGTGCTCTCTCTCTGACCTCTGCGTTGCTGCAACAACTCCCTGCATCTCGCACCATTGCACACCTCTCTGTGCCTTCCAGCACTAGTGCAACACTCATGTGCCTCTCGCACTGCTGCAATGTGCTAGCATCGCACTGTCTCGGGACTCCTACACTATAGCTCTCTCTACCGCTCCATCCACATCTATCTCGACCCAACTCAGCCAGTCGTGCTACATCTCGATGGGGCTCCCGTAGCAAGGTCTAATCCAAGAGTCTGAGTACCTCGAGGATCCTACCCCTCATCACATGTAGTCCACCTAACTACAGCTCGATGTCTCCCCACTTCCGCTCAAGTGGCGTGTGTGCACTCATGGCACAGTCATCATCTGTCAAAACTTCCTTCTCTGCCCGTGCTAGCGCTGCCTTAGTCTCGGAAGACTCTCCCTTACTTTTCTTCCTTGGACACTAGGTCGTATAATGACCCAGCTCCCCACAGTGGAAGTACTTGATCATGGAGAGATTTTTCTTCTTCCACTTATCCTGCTTTCCCTCAGATGCTAGGGCCACATCCTCCTCCTCCTGCTTGACTTTGATCCCTTTATTGTTGCTACCTGTCTTCCACTGCCATCTAATCTCTTCCTGGCGAAGCACTGCCCACATCTCGTCCCAAGGTGGAAGTGTCCCTCTGCCCAGTATACTCTGGACAAATACTTCCCAGTTTTCTGAGACAACATTCAAGGTTGTCCTCACCATAAGCTCCTGATTCAGTGTCGCTCCTATAGCAGTCAGCTGGTCTCGGATCTCATTCAATCCTCCGAGAAAGGCGTCAATTGATTGTCCCTTTTTCATCTGATACGACCTCATCTGATTCTCAAGCAGCATTCTTCTCTGCACAGAAGTATGTTGATATAGCTTCTTAAGAGCCTCCCACATCTAAATGTTGTTTCCTTCTCGGCTATATGTGGTACTGGTACCACATGATCCTTGACCCCGTCAAGGATAATGCACTTGGCCCTTGCCATCGCCTTCTCATACTTGTCATTATCACTAGGGTCGACTGGGACAGCTATTATCTTCAAGGTGAAGTTCTTGACACAATTCCTGTCAAGCACTAATAAGATTTTGGCCTTCCAAACTGCGAAGTTCGATGCTCCATCCAGTCTATCCTGTTCTCTTACCCCGTGTAGTGCCATGATGCTCCTCTACTTCTCTCTTGGAAGTTCTTTGTTCGACTCCTTTGAGTCTCTACTTCCCGTCTGGAAATTCTCTTTTAGACTCCCTCTAAGTCCTGATTTCCTTCCTGGAAATCCTTCCGCCGCTTGTCGAGATGCCCCCTACTCTGATTGTTTGGTGCAACTGCACTGCTGATCCAGGGTCCTTGGCTAGAAACCCTCGGTAACAACTCCTTTGGCCCTGCTATGTTCAAGTACATTTTGACTACAGTACCTCACCAGCTCCACTCTGCAATATTCCTGCAGCCTTCTAGACCCCACCAACTGCCTCTCTGTGAACTACGTCAGCCCCTCTCTGCCTCACGCTAGATCTGCGTCACCCCAGATGGATCTGCGTAAGCCTTAGGATGCCCTACGTCAGCCCTTTGGCCCTTTGCGTCAGCAATGCTGACCTTTTTGGGACTCTGCGCAACTCCTGGCTTCCTCTGTGTGGCCCTGGCTGGCTCTGTGTCACACTCCTTGGCTTTTGCATTGCTAGAAACAGCTTTTGTCACCCCGGGACAGTTGTTTTCTGTTGTTATTGCTCCGCTCAACTGATGTCTTTTAGTCCTCCTGTGATCTACAACCACGCTCTGATACCATGTTGAAGTTTCCAAGTTTACTTAGTTAGAAACCCTCCATGCACTCTATCTGATTTATTCCTACCTACTTGTTGTTTTTTCTTTAACAAGTTATTTACAATGTAAATACTGAAAATAAACACCAGTGCATGCTCAACATATTACAGAGTAGCAACTAAAAGAAACAAGAACAAACACACCATATGACACCATTGTTTTTGGACCAATGTCCCCAGAAAAACCCAATGTGGGAAAATCGGTGCAGCTATCTGAGGGTTTTCTTATTAAGCAATATCAGAGTAAAATATGGGTGCCAAAACTGGCCTACCCAACAGAGAATTTCCTTGGCAGTATTACCTCTCAGTTTCTGACAAATCTACTGGTTGAAACCCGGATAATCCTTCCGGCAGCTACTCAGCACCAATCTGCCCCAGAAACCCCAGCTTCTACCCAATCTGGACTGCGTCAGCCTCTCCTAGCCCAACGTTGGCCCTGCGTCAGCCCCAGGAGGGCCTGTGTCAACTCTCTGAACCTCTCTGTCAGCTCTCTGAACCTCTACGTCAGCTACGCTGGCCTCTGTGGTGCTTTGCGCAGCACTTAGCTTCCTCTGCGTGGCCCTGCGTGAGCACTGGCTGCTCCTGCATCTCTCTCTGGCTGCTCTCCGGTACTATCTCTGCCTCTCTGTCCCTCTGTACTCAATGCCCCTCAGCTGCTCTCCCAATCGCTGATTCTATCTCTCTTAGCAAACCTCGCTCTAGAGAATAGAATGATTGATCACTCTAGTGTATTCTCCAAGTGACCCTCAAGCCTCCTCTTATACTTTTCCTGTTGACATCTCAACAGCCGAGATTAAGTCCCTAATCAACAGCTAAGATTAGAT
>APFE031183052.1:79005-178734 GCA_000404065.3 Pinus taeda
GTTTAGACTTAGGGACTCCATTAAAAATATTAATTATTTTAATATCTCCTGATCTATTTAGAATCTGCCCAAACCCTTTCTGGGTATTGGAGATCTCACGTGCCCCAACCTCTCCACCAAATTTCATGGCTAGAGCACATCTAATGCTACCCCAAATCAACAAGATTACTCTTGAGCATTCTACCAAATTCTTGATCATACACTTCAGGACATACCCACTCATCCTCCTCCGGTGTTGCTTACAGTCACATAGTGTTTGGTTGTTGCCCCTTGACACTCTCCATTCAGGGAGCCCGGCATGGGAGGCTCACCCTAATCAACGGCTAAGATGAGTCAAGTTACTGCCCTTTTATAGTGGTTTTTGCCTCTCTAATTAGGCCGACTTGTCCAGGTTGAGGCCAACTTCGTGGAGGAGGCCTAAATGACCTATCTTACATAAAAATAAATTTCTTTCTTGATTGACAAAGCCCAAGAAGGGTCTTTTACACTATGACATGGACAAGGACACTTCACATAAACCCTAGAAGCCTACAATGGAGGCTTTGACCTAAGAACCATTGACCCGAGCATGAAACCCATGGTTTAATAAGTCAATTTCTTTTACAATAAAATTTCTTTTTTTTTTTCTTTTGGCAAATACAATACATCATGTTTCAAATACAATTATGAAGACCGATATTAGTTACATTTTTCAACACTCCCTCTTAACTAGGAAAGTATTCATAATTACATATGTATAATGGTACATGGAAGATCTCAAAGTGATATAGTCTATGAAGAGTAACAACACACACAATGCTACAGATTAGATACTTGACCAGGGTACTCTAATCAATGGGACTAAGGTATACTCAAGCTTAAGCCACTCTAGGTACCATCAGGGTTTTAAGCTCTAACACCAACCCAAGGATCTGGGTGCGTATCCAAGGTCAGAGCTCCATGACCAACGCCACCCTCCCTACTTCGGGATCTAGACATCAACACATAGGCCGGCCAGAAGTCCTCCACAAGATGCCTCATCTCTCCTTATCGACTAAATCAAATATACATATCCACCACTCCAAGCATGCTTCAAACATTCAACCTTTTTACAGAGAGATCTTGTACATTCACAACCCCAATCAGTAATAAACTTTCAAATATATATACAAGTAATCACAAACCTTCGAGGTCCTCAATCATTTTGATGCTACTTATATCATCATCAAGTTATCCAAATACAACTTGTCAGAAGCTTTCTTCTTTCATTTCTTCAGTAACACCAAATATAACCTCGGTACTTCTCAAGTATTTTGTTTGCAAATCCATTTGTAGTACTTTCATTCATTCTTTCTTCAAAGTATTTACTATGACTGTCAAAATATGCCCTCCCTCTTAACTGGGGAGATATACCCTTTCTTCTATCCAAGCTCCCTCCTAATTTAGGGAGAACAACATCATCAGATATACTTCATGTCATCAAGGTCACCTTGATCATCATCATTCTTATAGCTTCCTTCATCATGTTCATCATTATTATCATCTTCAATTATGAACATTCAACATCTTGAAGATTATGTACCTGCAAAAGTTTAATAGCAAGTACAAATGAAGTTAACTATATCAAAATCATGTCATTGCAATGGAAGCATCAAAACATTCAAGCTTTAGACAACAAATTGTTGATCTCTGGTAGCATCGGATGCGCTAAATCTCAAATTTTGCAGCGAGGCTTGGGCACATGTATTCCAAAGAACCCATAAACCATCTTGGGAAATTCCACCCAGAAACAGTTTTATTAAAATAATTAATTATTTTTAATGGGAACCTAAGTCTAAACATAAGAAATCAAAATAATTAATGGGTATTAATCTAACTATGGGTGTAACTTCTAGAAGAAGACGAGAATCAAGCAGAAATGATCTTAGCCATTGATTAGCTTCTAATTTGAGCAATTGAATGTCAACGAGGAGATTATTTGCTTGACAATCATTTGGAAAACACACAAAGAGTTGATCAGTCAGATAGAATTGTTGAAGCTAGAGGCAGCGTAGTGATTTGTAGTGATCATGCAATGGGGGCCAGAGGGAGTTTTGGCTAGAGGATCTTCTCCGAAGCCAAGGATACTCAACAGAGAGGCAAAGAGACACACAGAGGAGGTAGCACAGAGGCTAGAGAGGGTGACACAAAGCCAAGAAGGGCTCATGCAAGCCCCACACAGAAGTCCAAGATTTGTTGGGAATCTGACATTTCTGAGCCGGGAAGGCCGGAATCAGCTCCTGAGAAGAAAATCGATCTCCAACAAAGGTGACGCAGGGTGTTAGAGACTGATGTAAGCCCAGCAGGGGCATCGCAAAAGTAGTCGAGGAACTCGTTGGTTCAATTGCCGGATCATCAGAGACTTTCAGTGTAGAGTGAGGTAATCTCACTAATTTCTTCTGCCAAGTGATATTCTATGTAATTGGATTGCCAGGAAGGCATCCAGTAGTTGTATTCAGGAATACTTCAACTTACTAATAAAAACCCTCAGATCTACTGCACTAGTTTTCCCACATTGGGTTTTTTAGGGGACGTTTGTCCAAAAACAACTGTGTCATTTGTGTTGTATCTTTCTCTAATGTTCAGTTTCTTGTTTCTTGTTTCTTGTTTCTTGTTCAGGCTGCAATGTATGTATTTCGATGTTTGTTGTAGGAAACTGCAAATGACTTGTTCATGTAAATCTAACAGGTAGAAGAAATATCATCAGTGTTGCAGTACGAATTCTCGGGTTTAAGGAATTTCCACATGGTATCAGAACAATGCAAATGTGATAAGAAGAACAGTGCCAGAGAACCCAGCGCTGAGAAGGAGATCGAAATAGTTGCAGTAGGCAACAGTTTGAATCCCCAGAGGGGTTTGCATTGTCCAAACCAAAAGGGCTGAATTTCGAGGCAATATCTCTCTAAGTGAGTTGACAGAGTGAAAGGCTTCCAGATCGAAATTTTGTCGTGGCAGAGAGAGCAGCGCTGAAGCCTCAGCATGAGGAAGAGCTGGTGGGACACAGTTTTTCTGCAAGCCGTTTTGCTGGGCAGAAAGACGTCGAAAGAGAGAGGAGAAGCACAATGAGGAAATTTTTCCTCAGTAGACTTCCCGCCAAGAAGTCTGGTTTCTTATTGGCTAAGCAGCAATAGTAAGAAGCAGAGAGGAGCAGTTCGACATTTTCATGGCAGAGATGGCAACCAGTGGTTTGAGGGATCATGATAAATTGGATGGAGCATCCAACTATGTCATCTAGAAGGCAAGAATGTCATTCCTTCTAGATGAGCATTCCCTCAAGACATGTGTCGACAGTGTGGTGGTTGAGCTTGCAGATCTAGATCCACTGAAGAAGTATACGGCAGAAATGGTGAAGGCAAAGAGAATAATCCTCGATGGAGTGAAGGATCATGTGGTCTGTCACATCGCTAACAGAGGGATTGCTAAGGAGATGTGGGATGTGTTGTCTATGCTATATCAGGGATCTTCCGAGCAGTGGAAGATGTACTTAGAGCAGAAACTGAGATCTGCACAGATGCAGAAGGGGGAGCGCATAGATTTGTTCCTCACGAAGCTTCAAGAGACCCAGGATGAGTTAGCAGTTGTGGGGTCTACACCTCAAGGTTCCGAGATGGTGACACTGGCCCTAAACTTAGTCTCAAAAAAGTGGCACGTCTTTGTCTAGAGTATCCTGGGCAGGGCAACTTTGTTAGACTAGGATAGTATGTGGGAAGCTTTCAAGCAAGAAGAGCCGAGGAGAGATCTAGCCAAGCGCAAGCTTGACGGAAGCAGCGGCAGTGGGTTGAAGCCCAAGGAGGAGGATGAGAATGCAGCCCTTGCATCGAATGTGTAGCAAGAGGAGCAGAGGCGGAAGAAGGACGTCTCGAAGATAAAATGCTTCAGCTGTGGTGAAATGGTTCACTGCGCAACACAGTGTCCTCTTAGAAAGAAGGAAAAAGACGAGAAGCAAAATCCAAAGGCTGCACCCGCAAAGATCGAGGAGGAGTTCGCCATGACAATCGAGATACCTCCAGGAGGGAGGTGGGATGATTTGGAGTTGTAGTTCGAAAGAGCTACAGATGGGCAGGATCTTTGAGTGGCCCACCTCAAGGACCAATTCCTTGCTACGAGAGCCTAGATCAAGAGTAGTAGGATGGACGAACTGTCAGATAGTGCAGAGGAGTGTTGGAGCGACAGATGCAGTGGCTAGAACGCTAAGTCTGAGCAGTGTAGAGAAGAGTTGCAGCACTATAGGGAGGCACGGTGCAGTAGCAACAGTGCAATGGCTTCGAGGGACAGTGTGGGACTAGCAGCAGACAGATCTTCAGCATCGAGATGCATCTACGTTGAACACTTGTTTAGTAATTTGGGATGTTTTTCCATTGCTATACAGTAGCAGCAACAATTTGAAGTGCAATGCATTGGCAGTTGGTAGTGCCAGTGCCAACAGCAGCACATATGCAGAAATTCAGAGGGAGTTTCAATAAGGATGCAGCGTTGACAGTGGTAGGGTCAGCAGCAGTACAGATGCAGCATTTGTGCAGTGGTTGATGGACAGCATGTCAAACATTAGCAGCACAGAGGACAATGTTATGAACTCAGTGTGATGCTTCAGTGGGAGGCATTGCTAGAGCACATTCCTCGCTAAGAGGGAGTGTTGATTTCTGGTACGATCGAATGTGCTCTAAGTCTCAAATTTTGGAGGGAGGCTTGGGCACATGTATTCCAAAGAACCCAGAAAGCGTTTTGGGAAATTCCACCAAAAACAATTTTATTAAAATAATTAATTATTTTTAATGGGACCCTAAGTCTAAACTTAGGAAATTAAAATAATTAATGGGTATTAATCTAACTGTGGGAGTAACTTCTAGAAGAAGATGAGGAGATTATTTAAGGAAGCTTGAGGGTCATTTGGAAAACACACAAAGAGTTGATCAGTCAGATCAAATTGTTGAAGCTAGAGGCAGCGCAGTGATTTGTAGTGATCACACAGTGAGGGGCAGAGGGAGTTTTGGTTGGAGGATTTTCTCCGAAGCAAAGGATACTCAGCAGAGAGGCAGAGAGACACACGAAGGAGGCAGCGCAGAGACCAGAGAGGGTGACATAGATCCAGGAACGGCTCACATACGCCCCACACAAAGCAACGCAGAGCCTCCACGCAGAAGTTCGAGATTTTCTGGGAGGCTGACGTTTCTAAGCCGGGAGGGCTGGAATCAGCGCCTGAGAAGCAAATCGATCTCCAGCATAGGTGACATAGGCCCAACAAGGGCAGCGTAGAAGTAGCCGGGGAACTCATTGGTTCAACTATCGAATTAGCCAAGACTTGCAGTGTAGAGTGAGGTAATCTCACTAATTTCTTCTACCAAGTAATATTCTTTATAGCTGGATTGTCGGGAAGGCATCCAGTAGTTGTATTCAGAAATACTTCAGCTTAATAATAAAAACTCTCATATCTGCTACATTGGTTTTCCCACATTGGGTTTTCCCGAGGACGTTTGTCCAAAAACCACTGTCATTTGTGCTGTATCTTTCTCTATTGTTCAGTTTCTTGTTTTAGCATATTATTTAAATGGTGTAGGTTGCAGTGTATGTATTTTGCTGTTTGCAGTAGGAAACTGCAAATAACTTGTTCATGTAAATCTAACAAGTAGAAGAAATATCATCAATGTTGCAATAGGAATTCTCGGATTTAAGGAATTTTCACACAAATGCCTAAACTTAGTTAGGTTCATAATCAACAAGGGTCACATCTTTTTACATATTAGACTTCAACTTGTTACTCGGGTTTTGTCATAGACCCTAGACTCCATTTTCGAGACACAAAGCCTTAGATAACAATCCAATCATATTACTATACATCTAAGGTTTCAACAACATGCTTTTTAGAATTTACATGTCAGACTCTACTAGGGTTTGTTGCAAACCCTAGATTTTATCATCAAAGCCAAATCATATCAATAATCAAAAACAATATCATGATGCCCTAGAATATCAATCTCTACTAAGGTTTTGTTATATACCCTAGGTTTCACCAACTATCAAGATAACATACTTGCATATACATATCTAGGGTTTCATTATCATGCACTAGCATCTCATATCAATATACATACTTACTAGGTACAATATCCATATCAATATCCAAGATACAAACATCAATACATCAAAGTTAGATATACAACAATTTTGACCAAACTAGCGTTTCAATCATGCAGAAGAATATACACCTAGGATTTCCTTCCTAGGATCTTACTATAAATATTGCAAGGGTTTTGTTCATGAACCCTAATTCACCAAAGCCTAAAAATCTAGGGTTTAATTTAGACATTAACAGTTAACCCTAAAAGACTAGGGTTTTTGCTATGACATTACAAAAACCCTAAACTTCAAAAGAATAGGATTCCATCATATGTTCTAGACTTTATCAACAAACCCTAAGAAGACTAGGGTTTCATCATCAACATTTGCATATCCTTAGCATTCAGAGGCTAGGGTTTTATAGTGAACCCTAAGGGTTAGGGTTTCACAAGAATGATCAAATGACAAGAGATAGTATAACGAGGGTAAATTCAATCTAATGATTAATCACCCTAACAAGAATCTCTATGATTCAAAACCTTACACATAAGAGAGAGTAATATAGCGCAAATTTTAAAAGAAAAATGAACATACCTTTTTGTATAAATAAAGTCTTTCAACAAATCTTGTAATCTGTGACATACATTGAGTTGTTCTTTAACAAATCTTGTAGGACATCAATTCTTGAAGGGCTTCCTTTGCAACAGAACTTCTTCCATGCTTCAAGTCTATCCTTTGAAGTTTCCTCCATAACTTTCGTGTATTTTGCAAGCTTTCCTATCGAAGAAAATATAAAGAAAATGTTATTAGTATACAATATAAGCAAATCTCGATATGAAGAGGAAACCAATCATGAAAGATAAAACAAAGAACAATATACTTATCTTTTGGTAAAATGGTGAAGGCTCCCTCTTAATCCAATCTTTCTGACGAATACCTACAACTTATCAAAACAACTTCAAGAATTTGTAACAAAATAAGTCTTTGACTTCGGATTCTTCTATCTTGTTCTTTGGTGGAGCTTCATCAACAACATCCGCATGTTCTCTTTCTCTCTTCTTGTTCCTTAGATTGTCAGGACAATGACTTTTGTAATGACCCATCTTATGACAATTGTAGCATTCAATCTTTGATAGATCAACCTTCTTCTTTGGTCCTTTGAACTTCTTGTATACTCCCTTCTTGTGATGAGCAAAGTAAGCATCTGAAGTGTTGTCTTCTTCATCCTCCTTGTTACTTACTAATGAGATGTGGGTGTCTGCTTGACTGCATGCATTCCACATTTGTTCAAAGGTTGGAGTATCTTTCCAATTGCTAATTCCTTATGCAAAAGAGCTCCAAGACCAAATACGTCAAGGAACCTATCAACTACCTGTACATCGTTGAATCCACCAACTATGAATCTAAAGTTGTCACCTTCTTCATATTAGTGATCACAAGTGTGACCATAGGTTTGCAATCTTCCATCTAAAACTTCTTATGGATCTAAAGTGCATACTTACCCTGCCTAAGAAAAATTTGTGCTAGTCTCTACCAAACCTCCAACCCCGAGAAGTAACGCATCAAACCAATGTCCTTCTTCTCAAACTCGTTACTAAGTTACCAAGCCTGCTTTGCACCCAGCAATGAGCTTCTCTTCCCTTGTTATAAATGTAAAAAATAAATATAAATATAAAATAAATCAATTATTCAAATGAAAAGCCTCGTGACTAATGAGTGCCATTAAGTAAATTGTCACGAGGCTTATTGTATGATCATTTCTTATTCACTCTATCAACCAATATATTTTTATTATAAAATAATTGTCTACAAAAAATAGGGATTGTTTGTTACATTAGTGTTAGAGCCAATTCATGGCTACTATGGTTAAATCTGCAATTAGAAAGCCACGGCCTACTCTACCATTGTTGTACAAGCATTCAAGTCGTCATTGCCTCTATTCATTGCCCGTACCCATTGTATAATTGTTATGGTACCAAATCTGTAATATTCCTAAAAGAAATTTTAAGTGATGACAGCCATAAAATCTCAAACATGCAACCAAAAATTAAAGCGCAAACAAAAATATCAGTACACTGGAAGTTCACACGAAGAAATGTTGAGACATTTTATTAATCTGATGAAATGGGGGTACAATAAGTTGGGACAAGTGCACCTAAGCTTGCCACAGCAAGCAAAGTAAATCCCAGGTGATAGAAATGTTGCCCAAGTATTAGGATTGGTGTCTTCTCCAACCCTTGCATTGGCCCAGTGAATTCTACTACTCTCGCTGGAATGGAACAAGTGTTTGACCCCTCTAAAGTGCTCAAAAAATTCTGCAAAATTAACCTCATCCTCCACTCACCAAACCCACAAAAACCCAAAAAGGGTTTGGGCTACTTCCAACCACCCCCGGGACCCCTCTTTTAGAGCGAATTCCTCTTCAACTAGGAAATTCGCACTCCCTATGAATCATGTCAATTGCAGGTACCCAAACCCCAAGAAAATCCTCCCAAAATGTCTACAGATGTCTCCCTGCAAAACCAGTTCAATCTCCTTGAGCCCTTGCACCACTTCCAAACAACTTCCCTCACTAACTACGCGACCACTACCAGACAACCTTTGCGCACTAGCTGGAGATGTGAAAGGTGTGTAGCTCACTCAATCTATGCCTTGCAAACCCCTGGAAATATTCAACAATTACCTTGTAGATTGGTCCCTCAAAAGCTCGGAACTCAGCCTTAACTATAGCTTCCTCCCCAAGAAGTGTGTATTCTTTCTTCTGCACCCAATTTGCTCCAATTAATGGCCAAAATGCTTGAGATCCTCTTAGAACAGCTCTTGAGAAATAACAATGGACTCCCCTCGAGTGGCACTCGGAGTCCACTAAAGATGGAGGTGAGATTTCTGCCCGGAAATCTCATGTGTTGAACAACACAATGTAGACTTGGCTCAACAACTCAAGCGTACAAGGAGTTCGATGTTCAGATGAGCAAGAAAAGTCCCCAAAATAAGGCCCTCCACCTCTATTTATCTTATTTTCCCCCCTTCTTCCTCCATATGGACCCCATAAGTCGAGTTCCCTCCTCTCTCTTCCCACAATTTGAACTCTCCTAAGGGGTACGAATTCCCTTTGGAGTGCCCCGCACATTCCACTTCCACTTTGATTTATTTCCTCTTCTAATGTTCAGGAGCCTTCTTTCCTCAAAAAGTCAAGTGGGGTCCTCCTAACCCACCTTTCCTAAGTTTTAGTGCCAAAATATCTCCCAGTTGCCAAAATTGCAAAAATGGAAATTCTTCTTAACAAAATTAATTAATTGGGGATATTACAGTCCTCCCCACCAAAAATTACTTGTCCTCAAGCAATGCCTGAACAAGCACCCTCTTGATCAGCTGATGCAAAAAATTACTGCAAACAATGTTGGGGTCCCAAATGTGCCACTGAGTCACCCTGATCTTTGCACTGTCCTGCCATGGGGAAATCCCCCGATACCAAGATCTTAAGCCATCATAATCAGCATGAGGCATCCCTTGCTCATTGTCCAGCTCGGCATGGGCACCAGACGCCCTCTACAAACTGCCACTAAGAAGAGCATCATGGTAGTATAAAATCTTAATCATCTCCTCGAGAAACTACTCTACTAAATAATCCCTCTCGTGCACTTCAGGAGTAGACTCCTGAAGATGCAATCCAATCCGTATGGGATTGAATCCTCGTCTGCATCAGCTTCCCCTGATCTCCTCCAGTTGATCACCCTACCACACTCGTGAAGTCCCCCCACCATCAACAAATCACTAAAACCAAATGGAAGATCTGGATGACCTTCCCTTGTACAAACCATCTCACCTCTACGGGTAGTTGAACTGTTAAGGCCTGTGATGCCAGAATCTCTTGCATGTTGCAGAATGAACCTATCCTACTAATATCACGACACTTCGATCATGCTTGACTGCTCAACATACTCATACTAGAAGATCCTCCTCTCCGGTAATGCTCAACCACTATATCTATCATGATCGTGCCTAACCTGCAAGGGTAATTCAGCAATGCTCGAGTCCACCACTCCACGACTAGCCTCGATCCTAAGAAACAACTTGCCTTGCCATATGATGAAGGTATCAGTGATTCCCCAAGTGTCAGCTTGGGAAAGAATTGGATCACTCTCCATCACAACCCTTCCCATCGAGAAGTGGAGTGGTCCACTCGCCAATCAGATCCTTGGATCCCCCAACCATACTGGGAGCTCACAACTCCCACACCTCATGGGTTGTTGCTGCATAGCACTGCTACCTGCTAGAGCCCATACAACCCTCATCTCTAACCCCTGCATGTATCCCATAGGCGAACCCCAAGTATCAAGAATTTGTCCCATGTATGCCAATCTACCCTGCTCCTGCCAGACCATACAGTGAAATGTGTTATCCCAACTCCTATTGATACACCCATACACTGCTCGGAGTCTGGACAACCTCCTGTAGACGAAGTCTACCATCCATTGTCCCTCATGCTCCGGTAACGCCTCAGGCTATCTCTTTGAAAGTGCATCATGCAGCTCCCTTGCAATCACCTCCCCAAGTGTGAGCCCAGGGGTGGAACATATGCTACCTCAACAATAAGCCACACCATCCCTAAGCCTGTATCCTTCAGTTGGTGTACCCACCAAATGTCTCAACTGGAGAGTCTCCTCCCTACCCATGACACACGGTGTCTCATCCAACTGCCTTGGGTGAGGCTCCCATGTCCTGCTGCCTAAATGGAAGGCATCAAAGGGCAGCAACCAAACGCTTTGTGACCATAAGCAACACTGAAGGGTGAAGGGTGGGTAGGTCCCCAAGGGTATGATCAAGAGTCTACAAGGATACTGAAGAGTAATCTTATTGACGTCCCTCTCTCCGCCTCGAATCTATTGATAACCCAATTGAAGGCCTATCTCTACTAAACATGGTAGGCCCAGATGCTCAACAATGTCCTCATTGATCCTATGTGAGTTGCACCCAATGGTACACCTAATGTCCCTATCCATAAGTCTCCTTGGAGGCAACGCTCCAAGAGCCCATTGTGTCGCATCATATGCAACTGCATACCACCATGTATCCCCATACTCCTCGGCATGCCATTGTACGCCACGAACTATCCCTGTACACCATTGGATTACCCTGCATGTTGTTGTATCACCCTGTATTGTCGAGTGTCCCATATGCACCAACGCATTCGTCACTCCACTAAAAAACCCAATGTGGTGTGAGTCGCTACCCCTACTCTAGGGTGTAAATCCATGCACCTTTGTGCTCACCTACAAACCACTGCTCAACGTTGTATGCTCCTACACACCACTGGATGGCCATGATCTAAAGATGAGACAGTACGTGTCGGCCTGCACCCTACCAGTATCGCCACCGCCACTGTCGCATCACCATTCCCTTTGATACATGAGCCTCGCCTCCAAATCCTCCCTGAGGGACACGAGAGGTGAATCCCCCTATGTACCAGTGGCAATGCCACTATTGTGTTGCTCCTCTATGACCATTGTACCCCACATAATTGGGGAGAACTCTCGGCTCCATACAAGGCATTGTCTAGTGGTCTGCCTATGCCACCTCCTCTGACAAATTCCTGCCAAAGTATGTTGATCATCCTGTGATCTCATGTACAACCATCATACCAAGAAAACCCAAGGAGTTTGTCCATAAACTAGTTCGCCACTAGTGCTGACCGAAACTCCCCTAACGAATGTGTGCGCTCAACTGCTAGGTCAACCATACCACCAATGTCATAGTCAACCGACATATCTGGGAAATGATAGGTAGTCCCACCTGGATCCCAATGCCAATCTGGGCTTCCAGTATCCCAATGCCTGGAAGCTCCTATAGAGCTTCACCCCAACCCACTACCATCTCCATAGCCCACTCCACTAGGTACCAACTCAGAATCTCTCGCCATCCATCCCCAACAGAGGGATCAAATGTAGGAACTCTCGTCCACAGAACAAGCCCTCCAAACTGCAAATGTTGCACCCTGTGTAGCTCATGTTGCCTCATCTCACCATCCTGGTCAACACATAAAAAAATTGAGGTGACTTTGCCTCTCCCTCTCCAACGTGCAAAGGCAACCTACTAGTGCTACCAGCCTCATCTATGTATGTCTGAAGAGGGTTAAGAGGGTTGCTCCGTCGCTCCAATGTGTACTCTAGTTGTACCATTAAGGAATCCAACCGTTCCCCAACGCGAGACAGTTTGGCCGCTAACTCAGCACAAACCGCTCTAATGCCCTCCACCTCCTCGTTCTGTTGCAGAATTACCTCTCGTACTGTAGTGGCCTTCTTTCTCAATGCTAGAAAGTTTGCCTAGAACTGATGAAAGTGTCGTGGGCAGCTATCATCTATAAACTCGGTCACAGCTCTAGACCCCTTTGTCTCTTTTGGCACCTCGCCAATGATGGATATGCCTCCAGGCACCTCATCAATCTGTTGTGGGCGGCCATCATTTAGAAACTCGGTCACAAAACTGGGTACCTCATTAACTCGTCGGCATCTCATCCATGGGTGGCACCTCCTCAACAGATGACCCTCTGAGTGTATGCTTTACTCTCTCCACTAAGGTGTCAGTCGAAGCTATCGAAGGAATACCCAACAAGGGTGACTCCTGCGTCACGTTAGGTATATGTATGTGCTCCTCACAACCTTGCGTGCCCTCAAACTCATGCTCAACCTCCTCCTCAAGCTCTTGATATCTAAAGTCGGGCCTCCACTAGCAAAATCGCCTCCTAGTCTCACCCTCTAACTGTCCTTGGCTTGTCTGCTCCTTTTGAGGAGATCTGGTGCTCTGATTTTGTCAACTTTCCCCACATGGTGGAGATGACAGCACCCCCACAATCTGCGCACCTCTAGTGTTTCTGTTGTAAGGATGAGAATGGATATAGTCCAACACCTTCCTCAACTAAGTTAGTGTCTCATCATTCCAGCGAATTCCACCCCAAAATTCCCTCATACTAAATCTTCCTTGAGCCATGGGTTTGACTACGATTTCACCTGTCATTGTGCATACATGCCCAAATCTTCCATGATCTTGCTAGCTACCCCATAGCTGGCCAAGATCATGCTACAGAAATATCAGTACACTGGAAGTTCACACCAAGAAATGTTGAGCCATTTTATTAATCTGATGAAATGGGGGTACAATAAGTTGGGACAAGTGCACCTAGGCTTGCCACGGCAAGTAAAGTAAATACCAGGTGATAGAAATGTCGCCCAAGTACTAGGAATGGTGTCTTCTCCAACCCTGCATTGGCCTAGTGAATTTTGCTAATCTAGTTGAAATGGAACAAGTGTTTGACCCCTCTAGAGTGCTCAAAAAATTCTGCAAACTTAACCTCAGCCTCCACTCACCAAACCCACAAAAACCCAGAAAGGGTTTGTGCTACTTCCAACCACCCCCGGGACCCCTCTTCTAGAGCAAATTTCTCTTTAACCAGGCACTTCACACTCCCTGCGAATCATGCCAATTTCGGTTACCTAAACCCCAAGAAAATTCTCCCAAAATGTCTCTAGATATCTCCCTGCAAAATCAGTTGAATCTTCTTATGCCCTTGCACCATTTCCAAACAACTTCCCTCACTAACTGTGCAAGCCCTACCAGACAGCCTCTACGCACTAGCTAGAGATGTGAAATTTAGCCTATGTAGCTCACTCAAGCTATGCCTTGCAAACCCTTGGAAATCTTCAGCAATTACCCTATAGATTGGTCCCTCAAAAGCCCAGAACTCAGCTTACACTATAGCTTCCTACCCAAGAAGTGTGTATTCCTTCTTTTGCGCCCAGTCTACTCCAATTAATGTCCAAAATGCTTGTAAATCCCCCCGAAACAGCTCTTGAGATGTAACAAAGGACTCCCCTAGAGTGGCACTCGAAGTCCACTAAAGATGGAGGGGAGATTCCCACCCAGAAATCTCGTGTGTTGAACAGCACAATGTAGAATTGGTTCAACAGCTCAAGCGTACAAGGAGTTTGATGTTCATATTGGCAAAAAAATCCCCAAAATGAGGCCCTCCACCTCTATTTATCTTGCTGCCCCCCCTTCTTCCTCCACGTGGGCCCCACAAGTCGAGTTCCCTTCTCTCTCTCTTCCCACAAATTCAAACTCTCCTAAGGTGTACGAATTCCCTTTGGAGTGGCCCCCAAATTCCACTAGCACTTTGATTTATTTCCTCTTCTAATGTTTGGGAGCCTTCTTTCCTAAAAAAGTCAAGTGGGGTCCTCCTAACCCACCTTTCCTAAGTTTTAATCCCAAAATATCTTCCAATTGCAAAAATGGAAATTCTTCTTAACAAAATTAATTAATTCGGGATATTACAAAATCTGACACAAACCATACAAATGTCTGCACTATATAACTATTGTACAACACCTACTGCAAAGTTGGTTCAACTGTTGATAAATAAATAAATTAAAAAAAAAAAATCATGTCATAATTCAGTTGTCGTTGGAAGATTTGACCCGTACATCCCATTTTGTCAACGCCCCATCCTGTCCCATCCATCGTTATCAATTCACATACTGTTGCACGTCAATTCACAATCTCTCTCGTCCATTGGCTTCATGTACATACATTCACCATGTCCAATTGACTAAATTAATTTTGTACGATCATGCCCATGCCATACAATGCATCCCCCCTTTAATTTTATTACGTTGGGTGGGTACATTTTAAAGTGTCTTTAGGAGTTTAAATTATTTAAAATAAAGTAATAAAAAGAAAAGGTAAAATAAATTAAAATGTGAAACCTAAACTAAAAAAAAAATAATAGTTATATATATATAATAAATATATATATATATATATATATATATATAGTTTTAAATAAAAAATAAAAATTTATGATTATTATTATATTGAAAATAAAAAGGGGAAAAATAAAATTAAACAAGAAATAAAAAGTGGCGTCCACAAGAAAAATGTCAATGCCAAGATGGGTAGCAACAACAAATTATAGGTTGAAGTCAATGGACATAGAGATGAGGCCAACTGAGTAAGATATCATCTTGGCAACATTGAAAAAGCACAAACATAGTTAGCGGAGGGACAAAAAGAGTTAACAGAAAAAATTAATAAACTAATAAAAAAAGGAGACAAAATTGACAAATTGACAAAGGATTTGAAGAATCGATGGCAAATTGCATTAAGAATGAGAAATGACAATAAGAACGAAGTGACAAGGATACTAACTTCCAAGGTGAAAGAATTGACCAACTAACTAAAAGGGTAAATGCATTAATTGCAAAACCCTTAACCTACCAAAAACCAACACAAAGTCCACAATCACAACATACAAGAAAATAGGACCATCAAGAAGCACCTGAAGTAATTTTTTCATGTAGTAAGCATCACACAAGAATTCCAGATATAAATCATTAATAAATTAAGAAGGGATTATCAAAGAATCATGGAAGGGACCATAGGAGAGCAATCTTCTGGATCAACAAAATATAACGGATTTTTGAATCAAACCCCCCCCCCCTCTTAGGTGAAAGAGAAAAAATAATGATAGTTTCCAACAATTGAGAAGAGGAAGCTTATGATTGGTTCCTATGGTGGACAACAAAAATGTGATGTCCATTCTTTTCATTGGAAAAACTTCACAATTGCCTTATTAAAAAGGTTTCATGACAAAGAGATGATGACTTGTACAACAAGTTTGTACATCATAAACAGAGAGGAAACGTAAATTATACACACAAAATGGGTTCACATACAAGCAATTGCTAAAAAAGTACATTTGTGGATTGAAATATTACATTTGTAGCAAAATAAAGCTATGGAACCCTAAAGCAATTGAGGAAGCTAGACATGCAGTGAAATTAATTGAACAAAAGAACAATTTCCACAAGTTATCAGTCATTAGAGGAGATCAAAACTAGCATTAGGATTCAGATAAGATAAATAAATGTAGATATTGTGGTAACAATGGGCCGCTCGGATACGGATGCAACAATAAGAAACTATATACTTATGAAGTAGAAAAGGACTCAAACACATCTAGCCATGAATTGGAGATGTAATTTCCCAAGAGATTAATTTCCCTAAGAAACGAAGTTGTCGATCAATCCTCGTAAGCTATAGTCTTGGATAAAGGGGAAAACCCCAAAATCCCCAATGTTTGGGCAACAAGGGGAAAGTTTTGGGAAGTTGAGGCAAAAAATCCCAGAGTTAGGGGTTACCATGAATCCCTGTTAATTAATTAAGGAGAAAAATCCCCTCGAGGAAATCTATAAATACAAGAGGGTTAGAATCAATTGAGGCATGATTGGATTGGATCAATTTGTGTCATTTTCTTTGATCCTGAGGCTCTAAGGGTTTTAAGACCCCTTTTCCTTTGACTAGTTTCGGTGGGATGTGATCCCACCCTACCTAGTCAACCCTCTTCTTGTTCTGACATAGGTTAAGCTTTGGTCGAAGGAAGTCACAAAACTCGTGGCATATTTTGGACAAAAATTCAGTGCATCTCTTGAAGAAGATTTGTGGCTTTGTATGGTGAGAATCGTGGGTTTCCTGAGGCAGCAAGATTCGCAGCTGCGGACCGCAATTACAGGGCCACGAGTACAGGCCACAGTTACAGGTTGCAGGCCACAACTGCGGGCCACAAGGCCAAAAATTTTGACATATACCTGAAGAAATTTGCAGACAATTCGGTGGTACTCTGAGGTAATTTAGTGGTTTTCTAAGACAGTTATTTGAAGTAATTATTCTTGCGAAGGCATTTACTCTACAGGTGATTACAGTGGTTTGACATTTGTTTCCAATCCAGCAGCGAGGTCATATCTGAAGTTGTAGATGTGATCATGGTTGGAACAGGGTCTTAGACAGTGAGAAATAATTAGCGTAGCAATAGTACACCGGATAAGTGTTAGAGTTGCAGTGGTTTACTAAATATTTGAAAATCAAAATTGCACTGTGAATCCACTGTTTTGTTGGGCAGACAACCCTAGTTTATTAAAGCTTTCTTGTATCACTGTTGAAGATTTTATATTCATGCATTATAATTGACAACCATTGTTATTTGAATGAATGGAGGAGTTCTATTGTGATGTAATTGAAAACCCTAGATAAACATAAAACCCTAAGGAAAAGTTGCCTTAGTACACTGTAAGAGAGAGGGACAAAGAAGAAAACAATTGTCGTAAATGTGGGAAGAATTGGACATTAGGACGTAGATGTGAAGACATGTTCTTGCGCTACTATAAAATTGTGAATGGAACAAGTAGAAATACATGAGCCAGAAGATGAAATCACAGTAACATACAACAAAGATTCAAACCATGACAAGTCACGATACGCCACAAAATGCATCATTAGCTTCGCGTTCAGCGAAATAAAAATGAAGACAACAAACTTTGAGGAAAGATAATTACTCCAAAATACCAATTACAACCATCGATTACAAAATATGTTCCACCACATCTCATAATAGAAAGGATCCAATCTTTAAGAAAAAAACAAAGCAAGTCTACAACTCCACCAACAACCATGATAAAGTAACCAAAACCTAAGGCCCTGAAGTTTATAGGAGTCATCAAAGATAGAAATGTCACAATACTCATAGGTACTGGCAATACTCACAATTGTGTAGACATTGGTGTTGCTAAACAGCTAAACTATTTTGTGTACCCCACCAAGGACCTCATCGTGACAGTCACTAACAGACAAAAAGTCGAAGAAGTAGAAATATGTCATAAGGTGTCAATTTAGATACAAGAGTTAGAACTACAAACAGAACTCTATGCTCTACCACATGAAGAGATGGATATGGTGCTAAGCGCATAAAGGTTGACGTAATTGGGAAGCTACACCACAAACCTTGAAGAACAGTTTATGGAGTTTAATTGGCAAAGGAAACATTATAAACTATATGGTGTTAAAGCTTCCACTCCCAAAAAGATGCAAACAATACACACAAACCTAACCAACACTCAAGGCAGAAACAAAGTCAAACCCACAAACATATATAAACTTCATTTCACCATGAAAATGTGCCCAACTAGAGAAAATCTTGTTTCTTATGTTTTGAGGACAAAGCATTGCTTGAGAGGGTGACAATATCATAAACATAAAAAAATAAATATAAATATATAATGAATTAATTAATTAAATGAAAGCCAAGAGGCATGTAACTTTTCACCTCTTGACTAGCCAATGCCATAAGTAAATTGTCACGAGGGTTATTGTACGATCATTGCTTATTCATTCTAACAATCAATATATTTTTATTATAAAATAATTTTGTCTACAACCTTGCAAACAAGGATTGTTTCTTACAAATCCTATCAAAAACATGGCATCTACATATAGGACCAAAATAAACAAATCAATCTAAACTAATGTATAATATAAATTAGAATTGCCTTCACTTTTGGTGAAACCCATACTCTACAGATATCCATCAACCATGGAATACCATGCTCTTGGTGCCTACTTGAATCCATACAAGGCTTTCTTAAACTAGCACACACAGGACTCCTTTCCATTTACCTCAGAGCACAGAGGTTGCTTTACGGACACTTCTTCTTCAATGATCCCATTAAGTAAAGTTGTCTTCACATCCATCTGATGTATCCTCCATCCCATAAATAAAATTAAGGGCATAACAACTCTAATTGAAGTGTGACTAACAACTAGAAATCATCTCCTCATAGTCCACTCCCTCTCTCTCAGAGAACTCTCGCGGCACCAATGTGGAAAAAGTCAAAGTCAGGATTAAATCGGCAATGGTCCAGAAATTGAAAAAGCAATTGAAGTCATGAGATTTTTGAAAAAGTTAGCAAAATTTAAAAAAAAAAAAATACAAAAATATTCATTTTTTTATTAATTTAGCATCTAAAGTACCACCAACGTCAAATAAATGCATTTCCATGTAAACATGTAAATAAAGCTAATATATAATATGTATATGAAGTCTAGTGCTACATCACATATCAAAATAATGAATCAAGTCTTGAATCTTGAGTCCTGTCTTAGTATCAACTCTCAAGAGTCAAAATATCAACAAAAAATATAATAAATGTATATCATGAGTCCTCTACATGTCATAAAGTAATCAATCACTGGGATCCTCTGCCCCTTTTACGGGAATAGGTAATGGCTTTGACTTTTCCTCTAGAGGAAGAAGGCCCTGCCCCTGGGGATACAAATGGACTCAGTCATCCTCTAGAAGCCAATAAAAGAGGTGGCCTTTGTCCTCTATTGTTGTCCATACTAGATGGTGTCACCTCCTCCTCCTCGTCCTCCTCCTGCTCTGCCTCCTGACCCTGCTCCTCCTCCTCTACCTCTGGCTCTCCCTCCCCTGCAATTGCTACCTCCTCTGCCGCTAGTGCCTTTGGATCCACATCTAACAAATCAGGGAACGTGTCCATGGTCGGCCACTCATTATCGACCCTCCATGCAGCAATTGTATCAATATTGTCCAATGAGATGGCTTCCACATCAGGAGTTTTCTCAAGTTGCTTCACCCACAATCGAAGATTGTAGTAGATGTAGACCATGTCATTGAGGCGTTGGAACTCCAATCTGTATTAGGGGTCATAGATTGTAAATTAGTACTTAGAAAACTTAAATATTAAAAATAATCAAATGAATCCAAAATTTTAATTTGAAATTTTTTTACCTGTTGCACTTTTCACTGTGTATTTTGTCAAATTCACTCCAGTTGCGCTCACACCCAGAGGAACTGCATGTTTGGCTAACCACTCGAATGGCAAGCTTTTGGAGATGGGGTACTTTGCCGCCATAGCTTGTCCACCAAACATCTACAAGTTAAAAGAAAAATGAGAAACATAGAAATAAATAAACTAATTAATTTAATTAAAACATTGAAATTCTAAACTTGAAGCAAATTATGAAGAGACAATGAATTAAGAAATTTGAAACTTGAAACTTGAAACAAACTGAAGCTTGCCTGGCATTTTGGTCGTCCTATTCTTAATAGCCATGGTAAAACCAAATGTGCCACCTGCCATCCTATATATCTCCATTTCTTTAGAAATATCTTCACATTCATGCTCAGATGACACCATCGTCACAACACAAGTGAAGAATCCATCCATCAAATCTGAAACCACAGGAGTAAGAAAACACGGGGTTGAGGTTGATACCTGCAGCATGAATGGGGCAATGGAGGGTATTGTTCCATCGCTCATCAATCACTGTCCATATGACTTGTTGTTTCTCTAACCCCTCGTCTCCCTTATCTTCATAATAAGCATGAATGGCTTCTTTGGCCCTATCCATGGCCTCATATAAGTAGCCCATTGTGGGCTTGTCTCCATCAACCAACCGAAGAACCCTTACCAAAGGTTCTGAAATGGCACACACTTCCTCTACTCCTGCCCAAAAGCTCTGATCATATGAAACTAGTTTGCATATGCCCTCTCCCTCTAGTTTGCGACTAATAGATAAAGCACACCAATCTTGTGAAAGAAACATGCTCTTCACATCCCACATAGAATTCAACAGAGACTGCAGAGATATGAAAGTAGTGGAAAATCGTGTGATGGCAAGACGCACCAACTCTTTGTTGTTAGTGAATCTTCTTGTCAAGCTAAGCACAGATGCATGATTATATATAAATTTTGTTATGCTCTTGGATGATTCAACAATATCCCTTATAAGAAGAATCTTAGCTATATCCTCCGACATCAAGTCAATACAATGAGCAGCACAAGGTGTCCAAAACAAGTTAGGATACCTCTCCATAAGCAACCTGCCAGCTGCAACATAATTTGCAGCATTGTCCATTATAACTTGGACAACATTTTTTGGGCCTACTTCTTGAATGAAGATGTCCAACAACTCACATAATAAACGTGCATCTTTAATGTGTGCAAATGCATCAACAGATTTCATAGACATTATCCCCTTGGGACAACTAACCAAGAAGTTAAGAAGGGTCCTACCCTTCTGGTCAGTCCAACCATCTGACATGACTGTGCATCCAGTGTGTTCCCATCATGCCCTAAACCCCTCCAATCAAGTAGTGCAATCAGTCTTTTCATCTTGAAGAAGAGGCCCTCTCAACTCTGCAAAGGTAGGGGCTTGTACCTCGGGCCAACGATAGCAACAACATCACACATAGGTTGGTAGAATGGGTTGTCTTCACAATGTTGAAAGGAACATCACTCCATAAAAGACACTTATTGACCAACCTGTCAGCTTCTGCCTTTTCCTTTTCTTAAGTGTCGATTTGGTGTCAGGTGTGGTTCTAGGAACATAAAAGGATGAGAAAGCTGAGGGATTGGGACATGTGGGTGTGGAAGGTGATGCTGAAGGACCACTCTCACTTTCCCCCGCTCTTGAGGCCCCTACAAGTTGGCTTTTTAGTGCTACTCTGGTGTATTTGCCCTCCTCTTTATCCATCAACGATTTAATGGCATGTCGGATGATTTATGGAGTTGGATTTGGGCAAAGTTCTATATTTTGCCCCAAAATTTGCCCCAAATGGAATTTTAATTTGTTGACACCCCCTGACATATGCTTGCCACACAACTTAAAAGTCAAATACATTCTATTGACCCCCCAGATTTGGATATAGTATTAGGTTCACCATATCCCCACATAAGGTCCAAAAGCCTTGGCATTTTGTTTGAAACTTTAAACTTGAATTTGAACCTAGGCTCAAAAAAAAAAAAAAAAATTAAAAATTTCCCTCCTCTTTATCCATCAACGATTTAATGGCCTGTCGGATGATTTATGGAGTTGGATTTGAGCAAATTTCTATATTTTGCCCCAGAATTTGGCCCAAATATAATTTTAATTTGTTGACACCACCTGACATATGCTTGCCACACAACTTGCAAGTCAAATACATTCTATTGACACCCCAGATTTGGGTATAGTGTCAGGTTCACCATATCCCCACATAGGGTCCAAAAGCCTTGGCATTTTGTTTGAAACTTTGAACTTGAATTTGAACCTTGGCACAAAAAAAAATTGAAAAAAAAAATAAAAATTGCCCATCACATAAGAAGAAAACACAAATGTAATTGTTGATTTTAAATTTTAAATGCCTCTTCTCACTCACTTGAACACACTCAGATTCACTAAACAAGGGTTTGAAATTTTGTCATTTGATTCTTGAAAATTGAAGTTTTCATTCAATCTAGATTCTAAACAATGTCTTGATTCAAATTTCTATGCAAAAATAAGATTAAAAACAAGCTAATATAATTATAGAAAGATTTAAGAAGCCATTTGTGTAACAAAGACTAAGAGAGAAATTAAAATACATATCTAGCAGCAGCAAATTGGCGCCTTGAATCTCTCACGTTGAGCAACGGAGAAATCTCCAAATCCACACCACAAAACTAGCAAATCTCCTCCTCTTCAACCTTGGCAAACACCTCCTCTCTCCACAGGGACGAATGGCAGCAAAAAGAGTGACAAATGACTATCCTTTTTCCATTTTCCACCACTTATTCGCGGCCTAGGCAGGCTCAGCGACTTTTTGGGTCAACCCTCAATAAAGTCGCAACTTTTACGATTATATCCCAACTTTTTCAACAGGGAAAAAATTGGCAAAAAGTCAGCCGATTAAATCTGCCAGCCCAAAAAATCAGATTTTGGCGATTTAATCCCGACTTTTTCCACACTGCTCGGCACAAACCTCACATTGAACTTCTTAGTCTTGCCATTTGCAACGTGCTTGATCTTGTAAAGCCACCTAAAATTCACCACTGACTTCCCCTCCAATCTTAGCACTATGTCCCAAACATCATTCTTCATGATGGAGGTGTTGAGAAATCTAGGGTAGCTAGATTAGGTGATTTCTCTTACTTTGATAATTGTTTATGATGTTCTTTTACTTAATTTGATGTACTTGTTATTAGCTTCTTCTTTCACTTGATTATTATTGTGTTCTTATCATCAAACAGCGACTAAACTATGAAGATCAAAGAACAAGAGGGCACAAAATATATGATGCTAGCCAAAGCCAAAAACCTCTCCTCTTGTGAGGAAAACTTACAAGAATTCTTCTATTCTTATAGAATCTTCAAATGACGAATTCCGAGGCCTATTACTCTTGTCAAAGACCCCTCCAAGGCAAAGTCAGCTTCTCATTTTGATGAGCTTGTCCTCCACAAAGTCAACCCAAGTAAAACTTGTTTCAATACTTCAAATTTCAGCCCCACTTCAGAATTTTGGCTTCTATTACAGGTCTGCAACTTTCGACCTTCCTGCAGCAACTGATTTTCGCACGTGTGAACAGTTTAGGGCAGAATTAGGGTACTTTTATCCTTCACTTGGCTTGGACTTCTCTCCTTAGTATTTTGGTTTATAAGTAGATCCTTTTGACACAAGAGTTCAGTACTTTTAATGTCTGCACTTTATAACTTCAGAAACCCTAGTTACAGCTCGCACATGTGAGAGATATAGGCCCAAAAATAAGCTTCTAAACTTAGACTTTTTTCTTCCTTTTTGTTCTCCTTCTTCTTCGCTCCTTTTAGGTGTCTTTTTCCTCCTTCATTGAACTGCTTATTACTTGAATGTCTTTTTATGCGGTCGAGTTCTTCCTTATATATAGGCTTCCTATGGTGGTCGAATAGCCCTTATGAGGCCGACTTGTCTCTTTAGGGGCCAACTTGGTCTTGGAGGAGGACATTTGACTCTTTTGGCTCTAAATAAATTTCTTTTCCATGATACAAAGTTCCCAATGGGGTCTTTCATATATGACAATGACTCAATTGACTTCTTGACTCTATGACAAACCCTAGAAGCACCCAATGGGTGTTTGACCTACAAATAAATTTTCCTTGACCATGAAACCCATGCTACAAAAATTATAATTTTTCTATACAAGAATCAAGAGTACATTTCATATTTATGAAGACCGAACCTAGTTACATACTTCAATACTCCCTCTTAACTAGGGAGGTATTCATAATACATACAAGGTACTTGGGCATTCTCATACTGAAGAATTCTCATAAGAAGAGTCAGATTGGTAAGCCATCTCATTAGCTATCTTATCAACTTTTATCAGTGCATCTCATCATATCAACCTGCATTGTCACATAGCAAGGCCTTGACTAAAAACTCTTATCTCTCCACAATATTAGAGCACAATGTCGGGGAGACCAATGATTTATAGACACCTTCATCATTGTATCCCAAGGCACATGCCCCATCTGGACGTTCATAAGGTATGTCCTTCTAGAACCATTCCCATCTTGGATTTACACATCCTCATGGAATTTCCTCTTTGACTACTCTTACTTATTGGATTCCCTACCTCATCCTCAAAGACTATCAGAATTCGGATGTTTACCCAATCCTCCATTCTTTCTTCATAAAGAAGACAAGAATGATGTGTCTATCTCTCCCTCTCAACTAGGGAGGATCTACTCATTCCTATAAAAGGAATATACCCAAGCTCTCTCTTAACTAGGGACTTGTTACAACAACAGCTATCTTCTCTTTGGTGGAGATCATAATACTATCAGCTACTTGTAGGGCTCCTCCTTTCAGGATCATGTCACAAATGAACTTCAACTTCTTCATCATGGAGCCATCTTATTCCAAAACTTCTTCGTCGAGCATCGCCCATCTTCTCCATCACTTCCCTTCAACGAAGCATAGTGTTGAACCAATAGTCATGTCATCCTTCTTTTGATCGGGAAGTGACCTTCTTGTCGTCATCTGGCTATACTTCATGTAGCTACCTCTTCCAAGTCATGATTCTTTTAGGATCTTCCATCCAATCTCATGAGTACTAGTTGTAGGTGACTTTCTACAACCTTCTTTTTGATAGCCCTGTTTCAACCCAACTAGATGCTTTCTCAAAAATCAAAATGAACATTAAATCAAAGTTACCTCTTTATGATGTCCTTTCGTCATGACATCAGCTTCTTGCAACATCAACGTACTGCACATATATGAATCCATCTCCAAGACATTCATTACCAAGGTTCTCCTTTTCCAACATACATAGCAGGGTCTCCATACCTTCTCCATGGAGATGTCATAGCTAATCATGTTCCTTCATGTAGTCATCTAGGCTTTCTTGTAGCATCTTCCTTTCCTGGCTTGAAGATGAAAATACTTCAACCAACTTGACATGTTGCACATCTTCTGTTGGAAAATCAAAAAGGCGGAAAGATTTTCTTTATGTTAATAATTACTTGTGATATTCTTATGTTCTTATTAATTTTCTTGTGTTCTTCTTTTATCTTTGCTCATCAAACAATTACCAAAACCATAGTATGAAGATCAAGGGCACCAAATGTAGGTGGACAACCAGGGCAAAACCCTTATCTAGGGAAAACCCAGTCAACAACTCTTCCTTGAGATAATCCAAGACTATTTGACCTAGACACAAACTTCCTCCAATCACCAAGTCAACCCTCCCTTCAGTAGCAACTTCGACCAAGAACTTCGATCTTGAAGCAGCAGCAGAAACTTCGACCTAGTAGCAGCAGTACTTCAACCTAGAAGCAGCAGCAAAATTTCATCCTTGAGGCAGCAGCGAAAACTTTGACCTGCCAGCAATAGCCTAGTAACTTCACAATTGTGAGAGATAGATTCCCCAAAAACTTCGATCTTGCAATTCTTCTCCTTTTCCTACAATTTCGTACTCTTTTGCTTCTTCTCCTTGTATATCGAACTTGTGATGAGATTTCCTCCAAATGAATCGAACTGCACTTTATTTATAGCCTCTTATGTGGGTCGAATTACCCTAATGTAGGTCGACTTAATCAGGTGAGGGCCGACTTAGTGTGGAGGTGACAAATGACTTATTTGACTCAATAAAGATTATGTTTACATGATTCAAAAGCCCAAGAAGGGTCTCATAAAATGGGCAATGACTAAGACAAAACCTAGAAGTCCTCAATGGGGACTTTGACCTATAACATGATGACCCAAGCATGAAACCCATGCTTTAATAAGTCATAATAATAATAATAATAATTTGTTTTTTCTTTCTTTCGATAATTACATTTCATTATGACTCAAATACAATTATGAAGACCGAACCTAGTTACACTCTTCAACATTCCCTATTAACTAGGGAGGTATTCATATTTACACATATATATGCAAGTACGTGGAAGATCTCAAAACACATGAACCACAAAGAGTTTAGGCACACACAGTACCACGGACTAGATTCTTGACCAAGGAAATCTATTCGGGTGGGACTAAGATGGACTAAAGCCTTCGGCCATTCTAGGTACCATCAGGCTTACTTGCTAACCATCAACCCAGGGAACTAGGTGGATAATGCAAGGTCATATCTCTATGACCAACCCCACCCTCCCTACTTTGGGAACTATACATCAACACATAGGCCGGCCAGATGTCCTCTAAGGCATTATGTACTACACACAATGCCTCAACACTCCCGATTATTCAAATTGGTAACAAATCTCTCCCAGTCAAATAGATCAGTAACATCAAGCATGTAAAACATGCTTCCAAAACTCTGAGAGATTTACCTGTACAAACACAACCCCAATCAGTAACAACTTTCCAAATATAGATAAGTAAACACAAATATTCGAGGTTTTTTGACATCTTGATGCTGCCTTGATTGACTCAATTAATCATAGTAGGACTTAGAGGCTTTCCAAACAAATCTTGACAGAAGATTTATTAACCATACATCTTCCTTTCCTACTTCACATGCAGCGAAATATTCTACAGCCTGATCCTGCTTCCCTTCTTTCAGCAGCACCTCAATATGCATTCTCCAATTTCTTCTTCAAGGTATCCATCATGACTATAGTATGCCCTCCCTCTCAACTTGGGAGATATACTCTTTCCTTTATCCGGGCTCCCTCTTAACTTAGGGAGATCAACTACTTTCTATGACATCGGAGAATCTTTCATGGCTTCAATCCTTCTTATCAGAGTCATCTTGATTATCACCATCCATATAACTTCCTTCATCATGCTTGCCAATCAAGTCAACTCTACAAATATCTTCAACATCTTGAAGATTATATACCTGCACAACATAGGCAGCAAGTACAACCAGACACATATATAGAATCATGAAGTTGACTATATCAGAATCATGGAAGCATTAGACATCAAATACCTAAACTTAGTTAGGTTCATAGTCAGCAAGAAACACATACTTCTATACTTCAACTTCTTGCTTAGGTTTTTGTTACAAACCCTAGATCACATCAGTAACTCAATCAAGATATCAGTTTCATTATATCTAGGGTCTCAATATTTCTTCAAAGATATGGCAGACTCTTCTATGACATATTGCAAACCCTAAAAGCAATTCAAACAAGTGCTACTCTACATTGCATCTAACAACGTTAGAATTTATATGTTAGACTTCTTCTAGGATTTAATGCAAACCCTAGATTCCATTTATGAGACACTAAGTCTCAACAATCAAAACCAATCATAGCACAATCTAAAGTTTCAACAATATGACCAACTTTTTGTAAACACTTGACTTTATCATTACATTTTGAAACAATAGCACCATATCCTAGAATATCAAACTTCTACTGGGACTTTGTTACAAACCCTAGAATTTACACACAATGAGCATCAACAATTAGGTTAGCACATATACATAACTAGGATTTCACAATCATGCACAAGCATATCAATATCCATTAGGTAAGCCCAAGACACAAATATCAATACATTTACAGTCAGACATATAACAATCTTGATTAGGCTAGGGTTTTGATCAGATGGACAAACATACACTTAGAGTTTCATTCTTAGGAGCTTACTCTAGATATTATAAGGGTTTTGCTCATATACCCTAATTTACCAAAGCCTCAAGGTCTAGGAATTCAATACATAGTCATTACCATCCAATCCTAAATGACTAGGATTTCCATAACAATACTAAAACTCCAAACATGACGTTACCATCAAAACCCCAAACATCAAAAGAATAGTATTTTCTAGATTTCATCAATAACCCTAAGTAGACTAGGGTTTTTCACATTAGCATTGACATACCCTTAGGTCAGGGTTTTACAAAGAACCTTTTAGGGTTACACAAACATGATGATTTTAATGAGGGTAGATTCAATCTAATGATTAATCACTCAAATAAGAATCTTTATGATTCAAAGGTCCTAGACATAACACTTGTTAGTAATGTAAGGCAGACTTATTAAAAGGAATGAATATACCTTTATCATGAAGAGAACAAAGCTTATGGTCTAAGACAAACCTTTGAGTTGTTTTCTTGACAAACCTTGTAGGAAATCAATTCCAATCAAACCTCTATCAAGCTTTGTCTTGTGAGGTCTTCTCCATAACCCTTGAGCATTCAGCGAACATTTCCTAAACAAGGAAAATATGAAAACAAATGTTATTAGCATTTAATACAAACACGTCTAAATAAGAGAGGGAAACCAAATATAAAAAGATAATACAAGGAGTAAGATACTTATTTTGAAAAATGGTGAGGGCTCCCTCTCAATCCAATCTCGAGGGATACCTATAACTTTATCAAAACAATTCAAAAATGTTTTTCCAAAGCATGTTAAACCTACAAGTACTAGAAATCAAAGCATAAAGGAAGATAATTCAAAACTTTAGAGTTGAGGATTAAGAGAGAAAGGACTTAGTAGTGTCAGTTCTTTATTTCTGATTCTTTAGTCTTGTTCTTCTTTGGAGATCCTTCATCGGCAACATTTGCTTGATCCCTGTTTCTCTTTTTATTCCTAGGCTTATCAGGACAATCACTTCTATAGTGACCAATCTTGTGACGATTGTTGCATTCAATCTTGGATAGGTCTATCTTCTTTCTTGGCCCTTTGGACTTCTTGAAGGTTCCTTTATTCTTGTGATGTGTGAAATAGGCATTTGAAATTTTCTCCTCTTCATTCCCTTTGTTGCTTACTAATGAACTTTTGACTTCTTCTTGACTACATGCATTCCATAATCGTTCGAATGTAGGAGCGTCCTTCCAACTGTTGATCCCTGATGCAAAGGCACTCCAAGATGTTGGTAATCCTAGAAGTGCAATGATTACAAGCTCTTTTTCAAGTACTATCTCATCTATTGCTTGAAGATCATCTATGATTCTAGCTATCCTTACAAAGAAGGATGCCACAGTATCGGCCTTCGTCATTTTCATAGTTCTTAATTCATTCTTAAGACTTGCAATTTGACCAAGATTCTTGATTGTGAACAATTTGGGTAAGGCCTCATACATCTCTTGAGCGGAATCTACGTTGGATATATATGGGATGAGGTTATCCTTTATTCCATCCACCATTAGGGTCATGGCCAATATCTTTGTTTCTCTGAAATTTTCCTTCTCTGCATCACTTGATTCATTTGTGGGCTTCTTTACTTTTCCTTTGACGAGATCCAATACTTTACTCTTCTCGAGGATGAGATCTATCCTCTTTTTCCTTGCCTTGTAGTTGGAGGCTCCTTCTAGTTTGTTTTCTCCCTTCAATGAGTTAGACATGGTTCTTCAAGATAGTAGGCTTGTCTCCTTATATGATCTTGATGGCCCTTATTCAACTTCTTAAAAATTATTGTTTTCCTTTCAATAGATCTTCAGGTTGCCTTTTTCCTTCTTCTTCACCTTAGCTATGATACCGTGTTGGAAAATTAGAAAGGCAGAAAGATTTTTTTATGCTGATAATTACTTGTGATATTCTTATGTTCTTATTAATTTTCTTGTGTTCTTCTTTTATCTTAGCTCATCAAGCAATTACCAAAACCATAGTACGAAGATCAAGGACACTAGATGTAGGAGGACAATCAGGGAAAAACCCTTATCTAGGGAAAAACCAAGTCAAAACCTCTTCCTTGAGATAATCCAAGACTCTTTGACCTAGACACAAATTTCCTCCAATCACCAAGTGAGCCCTCCCTTCAGCAGCGACTTCAACCAAGAACTTCTATCTTGCAGCAACAGAACTTAGATCTTGAAGTAGCAGCAAAAACTTTGACCTAGTAGCAACTTCGACCTAGTAGCAGCAGAAACTTTGACCTAGTAGTAACTTCGACCTAGTAGCAGCAGAACTTCGATCTTGTAGCAGCAGTACTTCGACCCAGAAGCAGCAGAAAAATTTTGTCCTTGAGGCAGCAGCAGAAACTTCGACCTCCCAGTAGTAGCCTAGTAACTTCACACGTGTGAGATAGATTCCCCAGAAACTTCGATTTTGCAATTCTTCTCCTTTTCCTGCAATTTCATACTCTTCTACTTCTTCTCCTTGTACATCGAACTTGTGATTAGATTTCCTCCAAATGAATCGAACTACACTTTATTTATAGCCTCTTTTGTGGGTCAAATTACCCTAATGTAGGCTGACTTGATCAGGTGAGGGCCGACTTGGTGTGGAGGTGAAAAATGACTTATTTGACTCAATAAAAATTATTTTTACATGATTCCAAAGCCCAAAAAGGGTCTCATAAAATGGACAATGACTCAAGACAAAACCTAGAAGTCCTCAATGGGGACTTTGACCTATAACATGATGACTCAAGCATGAAACCCGTGCTTTAATAAGTCATAGTAATAATAATAATAATAATAATTTATTTTTCTTTTTTTCTGATAAATACATTTCATTATGACTCAAATACAATTATGAAGACCGATCCTAGTTACATTCTTCAACATCTTCGTCATCATACCATTATCCTACTAAATTGTGGATCCCACACTAGGAGGAATGTGACACTTGATTCTTCAAATAGTAATGAACCTTTTTAGCAAGGATTCCAATGGAGGATCTTGATGATCCTTATTCTGTAAATGCTTTTTCCTAATGATGATGATGTATGATAATCTATCTTTTTGTCTTGCTAGATGACTTACTTCAATTATATAAACTACTACATTGATTATCCTTCTATGCTTCTAATGAAGATGCCATGAGTTACTTCCTTTCTATCATGGACCATGACTGTTGCAACCATATAGACTACTACTTCGGCTATCCTTTCAAGCCTTTATGGTGATTTTATCTTAGTTACTGCTATAATGTATCTTATCATGATTGAGATGATTCCTACTTTTACTTGCTAACTTCTTATGCACTTTGAAAATACGTTAAGTGTGTGAGAGACCTTCTAATAGTGGAGGTCTATCACTTCTTTCTTTGACTTCTTCTTTTCAGGGTCTTCTACTTCTTCAGTGACATGGGCTTCATTTCTTTCCTTTCTCTTCTTGTTGTCCTTCTTGACTTTAGGACAATTCCTTTTGAAATGCCAATATTCATTACATTCATAACATTGAATCTTAGACATGTCAATTTTCTTTTGAAACATTTTCTGAGATTTTCCTTTCTCCCTTGCCATAGTTGCCAATGCTTGAGTTTGTTCACTTGATCCAACGTCATTCTTTGCCTTTAGTCTAGTTTCTTCAATTTTGCATAATGACCACAAATCATTGAATGGGGTAGTTTCCTTCTTTCCATAAATACTTGACACAAAGTTGCCCCATTCATCCAGTAGTGCATTGAGCACAATGGTGGTCATCTCTCGATCAAACATTACTTCTCCTAGCTCTTGTAGTTGATCTCTTATTTGAGATACCCTCATAAGGTATGAGGCTACCCCTTCTTCCTTTGATATCTTCATCTTGTATAGTTCGGTTCTCAACGATATAATTTCTCCTGCAGTACTTACAGAGAACAATTCCACCAATTTTTCATAGATCTATTTCGTTGTCTTCAACTTTGCTACATAGCGAATGAGGGAATCCTTGATTGAAGGATTCTTTGAGCCCTTATTTCTCCTGTCATATGCTTTGAAAGTGCTTGAGATTGCTCTTGAGAAGGTTTGGTGATTGATCTCGTCACATATTCACTAACTTCATTTTCTATGAGGATCAAATCTATTCTCTTCTTCCGTGCAAGGTAATTCGATGACCCAACAAGTTTGTTGTTCTCCTTGCAGAAAGAAGTCATTGTAGATTGAGACATAAAATATAAAATACTTATTTGTCAAGTGCAGATGCTTCTTTGATGATGATATCTTCAACTAGATGCCTTATGATGATGGTGACTTCCACTACTTTGTTGTTGACAATTGAAGATGCCTCCTTGATGATGATTGCCTTCTTGATGATTTTCTTTCATCAAAAGACAATGCTTCTTCTTCAAGATGGGGAGAGATGATCTTCTTCAAGGATGTTTGGGATGTGATCCTTTCTTCAATGTGAGGGAGATCACTTTGATTCCTTTGATGATGATGAAGTGTTTCTTCTTGCTTCATTTGTTTGATGATTGTAGAATGTGTAAGCTTCCCAAGAATGCTTCAAGTGTAGAATCCTTTTTTGAATGGAGGTAGGGTCTTCGAGGTCTTCTTCCTTATTTTAAGTGTTCCTTCCTTCAAGATGATCTATAGACTAGTCCTTCTTGATGCACTTAGCTCTTCTTGATGATCTCCTTATGCTTGTCCCTTATGTATCCTTCTTCAATGGAGTGACCTTCAAGATGCCTTTCCTTGTTGTCGTCACCTTAGCTCTAAAACCATGTTGAGAAATCTAGGGTAGCTAGATTAAGTGACCTTCAAGATGCCTTTCCTTGTTGTCGTCACCTTAGCTCTAAAACCATGTTGAGAAATCTAGGGTAGCTAGATTAAGTGATTTCTCTTACTTTGATAACTGCTTATGATGTTCTTTTACTTAACTTGATGTACTTGTTATTAACTTCTTCTTTCACTTGATTATGATTGTGTTCTTATCATCAAACAGGTACCAAACTATGAAGATCAATGAATAAGAGGACACAAAATATAGGTTGCTAGCTAGGGCCAAAAACCTCTCTTCTTGAGAGGAAAACCCACAAGGATTCTTCTCTTCTTATAGAATCTTCAAATGACAAATTCCAAGACCTAAGACTCTTGTCAAAGACCCTTCCAAGACAAAGTCAGCTTACCATTTTGATGAGCTTGTCCTCCACAAAGTCAACCCGTCAAAATTGCTTCAATACTTCAAATTTCGGCCCCACTTCAAAATTTCGTCTTCTATTACAAGTCTACAACTTTTGGCCTTCCTACAACAACTGATTTTCGCACATGTGAACAGTTTAGGGCAGAATTAGGTTATTTCTATCCTTCGCTTGGCTTGGACTTCTCTCCTTAGTATTTCGGCTTATAAGTATCATCCTTTTGACACAAGATTTCGGTACTTTTAATATCTGCAATTTATAACTTCAAAAACCCTAGTTGCAGCTCGCATGTGGCGAGAGATATAAGTCCAAAAACAAGCTTCTAAACTTCTACTTTTTCTTCCTTTTTGTTTTCCTTCTTCTTCACTCCTTTTAGGTCTCTTTTTCCTCCTTGATTGAACTGCTTCTTACTTGAATGTCTTTTTATGAGGTCAAATTCTTCCTTATATATAGGCTTCCCATGGTGGTCAAATGCCCCTTATGAGGTCAATTTGTCACTGCTAGGCCGACTTGTCTCTTTGTGGGCCGACTTGGTCTTGGAGGAGGACATTTGACTCTTTTGACTCTAGATAAATTTCTTTTACATGATACAAAGTGCCCAGTGGGTCTTTCACATATGACAATGACTCAATTGACTTATTGACTCTATGACAAACCCTAGAAGCACTCAATGGGTGCTTGACTTACAAATAAATTGACCTTGATCATAAAACACATGCTACAAAAATAACAATAATAATTTTTCTATACAAGAATCAAGAGTACATTTCATATTTATGAAGATCGAACCTATCAACATACTTCAACAGGAGGTGTACTCCAACATGGCATCCTGCCATCCCTATTAGTTTGCTACTTCCTAAAAACTGGAAGGCTCAAAATCTAAAACATTGCTCATCAATGCCATATATTCTAGAAACTTCTTTGGAGGCATGTTCTCTCTAAAAGTGTTCCTAGGAGTCTCAACATGCTCCTAAGCATCTATCAATAGCTAATTGAACCATCAATATTTCCTCACAAAAGTAGAAGGGTAAGCATCTATCAATAGCTAATTGAACCATCGATATTTCCTCACAAAAGTAGAAGGGCTTTTGTATTCCCCTCCTCACTTGAGGTTGTTATACTACCCTGAAAATCACTGGTGACTGTGGCTCAACCTTCAAAGCTTCATGCTCCTCGTCCTTTATCACTGGAATAAGCTCATGGGACTTCTTGGTCACAAAGTCTTCCTCAAAATTTACACCCCAACTTACTATTGTCTCCCTTTGCTCTGTAATATAGACCCTTGTAAGCCTTTGAAGTCTCACTATAATCCACAAATAAACCCTTCATGTTGGAGGGCTCCATCTTGGTCCTCTTCTCTACATGGATGCATAAATGATTCACCTCTAGCTTCACACAAATGAATTCCTCCTCTAGTGTCTTGTCCTCCAAGATCCTATAAGGACACTAGTTCTAGATGTATATAATTGTGTTACATGCCTTGACCCAAAGAAAAATCGATAAGTCCTAGTCATGTATTGTGACTTTAGCATCTCCAGACTCCTATAATGGATCGATTCTTCCGCTCTAAAATCACATTCTACTATGGGTAGTATGGAACCATCAACTCCCTCTTTATTCTTGCCTCCTTGCAAAAACCCTCAAACTCCTTGGAGATATACTCTCTCCCATTGTCCAATTTCAAGACTTCGATATTCTTCGTTGTCTAGTTTTCAACTAGAGCTATGAACTCCTGAAACCTACTAAAGACCTCATCCTTGGTCTTTAAGAAGTAGATCCAACTCTTGTGAGAGAAATCATAATGCATGCTTCATGTTATTGACACTAGCGACATTGGTCCACAAAAAGATGATGTACTAGCTCTAGAATTCATTTTGAGTGATGCTTGGGAAAGCAGCCTTGGCATGCTTTCCAAGAGTGCACTCTCTACAGTCACCATGTTGCTCAATACTAAACTTTGGAAGACCTGTGAATACCTCCCTCATAATAGGCAATGCCTTGTGATGTAGGTATTCCATCCTCTTTTGCCACAACTCACACAAGTTGTCACTATTATGCACCAAATCTCAAATAGATTCACCCTGCAACATGACCAATTACCTTCTCTAACCCTTATTACCTCAGTTATATCTAAGCTTGAATCCTTTGACCTAATGAGGACTTCCTAGCTCTTGAATTCCATTACAAAGCCCTTATCCTCCACGACCAAAACTAAAAGCAAATTCTTCTTGAGATTGGAACAAACAAAACATCATCAAAACTAAAGAATTATCTGACTCAAGCTAGAAAGGAATAGAACCTACTTTTCCTATTGGGTACTTGGCATCATCGCCAAGCTCAACCTATACTCTTGAGTTCTGCTTCTTTGGACTATAAAACAACTATCAAACTGATGCCATATGTCAAGATGCCCCACTATCCACATACCACATATTCTTGAAATTGCACTAGTAGAAACGCAAGATATCATTGAGACATCCTTCTTGAACTTAGCAGCAAACTCATTCAATTGAGATTCCATAGAGACAGCTCCGTACTTTTGTTATTGCTACCTTTAACCCTTCTTCTTTTCTAGACACTATGATGCATAAAATTGTGCTTATGACAAATGAAGCACTTGATTTTACTCAAGTTGTTCTTTCTTGGCAATGAGATTGACTCCTCACTCCTTCACTTACCCTTATTGGGTCCTTTACCTCTACCCTTATTTGATGGACCAAATAGAGCTAGGTTCTCATCACCAACTTTCTTGTTGGCCTTTGACTTCATCCAAGACTCCTCCTAGATACACTCATCCCAAATCCTCTCAAAGTCAGGAAGATTTTCCGAAGCACAAATACCTTAACAAATGGTTCCCTTGAAGTTGGGAAACCATTCAATGCCATGTTTATTAACTTTGCATTTGCAACCTTCTCCCCAACTGCTGCAAGTTGATCATAAATATATATGATATTCATAAGATAACTAGGGACTATGTCTGATCTAATCATCTATATGGATCTGAGTTTCTTCTGCAATATCATCTTTCTGTTTATGCTCTAACTTTGGAAAAGACTAACCAAGGCATCAAACATCTCCTTTGTCACAGTCTTCTCAAATACATGAGGGATCAAATGGTCCATTATGGCATCCAAGATCATTCATTTAGCTTTCACTTCCATTTTGTTGTGAGTTGCCAAGTCTTGCGGATTTGTAAGCAGTCACAATGTCCTTGACAATATCCCAAAGATCATTCTCCTTTAGTAAGAGTGTAACCCTCATTTTCCATGCTATAAAATTCAAGGCACCATTCAATCTATTGTAATATTCCTAATGGAAATATTAAGTAATAACAGCCATAAATTTCTTGCATGCAACCAAAAAATCAAACACCGCAAAATATCATCACATTAACAATTTATCCCCAAGGAAGCTGAGCCATTTTATTATATATCATGGTAGGAGTACAATATGTAAGAACAAGTGCACCTGGGCTTGCCAAAGGCAAGCTAGACAAATCCCAGGTGAGAAAACAAGATGCCCGAATGATGGGAAGTGACTTCTCCTCTAAGCTCTGTGTTGCCCTTGAAATCTGCATTGTTAACTGGAAAGAGACCTCTATTTGAGCCCTCTAAACTGCTCAGAAAATTTCACCAAATTAATCTTTGCCTCTCCTCAATAAACCCAGAAAGGGTTTGTCCTAGTTTTGACGCTCTAAAATGGACCCCAAAATGCTTGGCCCTCCTCTGCTGCTCGAAAATGTCATTTGTGATAGTTGGAGCATTTTCTACTCCTCAAAGGCTAGGAAATCTCCTCCAATTCCCTTTCAATCAAATCCCAAACAATCCTAGCTCTGCAATCCCTCTCACTGGACCTCCCCATAAACAGCTCCCCAACTCCCTGCACAGTCCTGGGGAAAAATGACGCAGGCCTAGCCACACCAATTTGTTTTGCTAAGAAAGGCATCGTTGCTCTCGGAAATTTCCTCCTTCTAGCAAGTATTTGTGTGAGGAAATAGCCTAGCAATGACAATTCTCTTCCCTCTAGCACAATACCTCTCCAAGCCCTGCGTAGCTCCCTTTTTGCGTCCCACTGATGCCAAAAACTCGTGCTAATGCATAGTATCCTCCCAGCTACCAAAGATGAGTAGAATTGGCCTCCCTAGGGTAGCACTCGGGGTCCACCGAAGAAGAGGGTGAGATTTCCCCTTGGAAACCTCTAGTGCTAAACAACACCTGTGACTCAGCTGAACAGCTTGAGCAACAATGTGTAAAATGACAAATTATCAAAAGTGCTTTATGCTACCTTCAACCCCCTATTTATAATTGTTACCGCCCTTTCCTTGTGGGTCCCTTAGCCAACTATTTCGACCCCTTCCCACACAATTGACTTTCCTTCAAGGGGTGTGTATTCCATGAGGGGTGGCCCCCACATTCCACTAAGATTGGAATTTTCGATTTCTCCTAAGTCCCATGTACCCAAAATGTCTCCAATACCCAGATTACAAAATTGTGCTAGGCTTAGCACTTCCCTAATAAACTTTGTTAATCTTATGAAATGAAAAATCAAAATTGGGGATATTACAGTCCTCCCCACCAAAAATTGATTGTCCTCAAGCAACGCCTGAACAAGCATCCTCTCTAGCTGTTGATCACCACTGTCACTGCAAAATGTGCCAGGGTCCCAGATGCGCCTCTAAATCATCCCTGACCTCTGCACTGTCCTGACATGAAGGAATCCCTCAATACAAAGATCCCAAGCCATCATTTCCAACATGAAGCTCCCCTTTCTCCACTCACTATCCTACCCAGTGTAAGTACCAGAAACCCTCTGCATACCATCAATGAGTAGGGAATCATGATAATGTGGCACTATGCCCAACTCCTCGTGAAGTTGCCCTACCACGTAGTCCATCCCATGCACTCCAAGAGTAAACTCTCAGAGATACCACCCAATCCCTGTAGAGATAGCATCTCACTCACATGAGCTTTCCTGACATCATCCTATTGACCAACCTGCCATGCTAATGAAGTCCCCCACTCCATCAGTGACTCGCTAAAGCCCAATGGAAGATTTGCATGATCTCCCCCCGTAGTAGCCAGCTCATCCCTGAAGGTTTGTTAGGTCCCTATACTACTAGTGTAACCCCTTATTGTTATTAGTACAACCCCCTTATTATATTGTTGTGCCTGTGTAGTCCCAATATTATTATTATTGTGCCCCATAGAAGCCCACTATTGTTATTATTGTGCCCTTACATTATTATTATTATGTCAACTCTTGTCATATTATGACCCCTTAGACTCCTATATATAGAAAGGAGGTCTTGTCATTTGTATCATCCAAGAATTGTTCATTTGTGCAATGTAAAGGAGGTTGCCCCCTCGAAGAGGCTTATTTCTAAGGCATTGATCTATATTTTCTATCTTTTTGTGAGCTGGTTTTATAACATTTGGTATCAGAGCTTTGGATTATAGGGTTTCACTGCCCCAAACAGGTCATCGTGGAATTTTCGCTATAACTTGTTTTTGCAATGTTTCAGAAGCTAAAAAAAAAACCATTTGAGACGAAATCGGGCTGAACCTCGCATCCGAATTTCAGATCTTGTCTTGCTATATTTTAGGATAGGTGATCTGAGGAAGTTAGGGTTTTCGCAAGCTCCAGAATTTCATCTAAAACAGGTCATCATGGAAGTTTCGCTATAACTAGTTCGCTACGAAGTTTCAGAACCATAAATTGCTCTGGAAAGTGCCATAATATCAAGCTATCCATGGGAGAAGATGTATTGAATAGCCCAATGCTTTCCATTCCAATGGGTGGTGTTGATGTTTTACTAGGCGTCCAATGGCTACAATCTTTGGGTACGATAGCTTCTAATTTTCAAGAATTTTTCTTGAAATTTTTTTGGGAAGGAAAGGAAGTTGAATTGAGGGGTATCAAAGGGAAATCGAGAAAGATAATCAACTCTAACAACATGACAAAGCTTCTAAATAAAGAACAATGGGGCGTAATTGCACAATTATGTTCACTAGAGGATCCCACATCGAAATCATGTATTTCTCCAGATCTCCAAAACGTTTTGGACAATCATTCCAAGGTATTTGAGACTCCCAAAGGCCTCCCACCTATTCGTGATCATGATCATGCTATTCATTTGATTCCAGGAAGTGTTCCTCCAAACATCAGGCCATACAGATATCCATATGCCCAAATGAGTGGGAACTCATTCAAAAGTTGCAGAAGGTCCCAGCTCAAACAATATTGCGAGAACTTGACAAGGAAGGAAAAATCATATTGGAACCTGAAGCAGTCACAGAACCGAGAAATCGATAGTTGCGAAATAGATCAATTTCACAGTATCTCATCAAGTGGAAGAACTTACCCGCTGAAGATTCCACATGGGAGGACAAGAATTTATACAGAAGCATCAAGAACTACTCAAGCGTTGAGGACAACACTTTTTGAAGGAGAGGGGCATGTTAGATCCCTATACTACTAGTGTAACCCCTTATTGTTATTACTACAACCCCTTATTATATTGTTGTGCCCGTGTAGTCCCAATATTGTTATTATTCTGCCCCATAGAAGCCCACTATTGTTAATATTGTGCCCTTACATTATTATTGTTATGTCGGCTTTGATTATATTATGACCCCTTAGACTCCTATATATAGAAAGGAGTTCTTGTCATTTGTATCATCCAAGAATTGTTCATTTGTGTAATGTAAAGGAGGTTGGCCCCTTGAAGAGGCTTATTTCTATGGCGTTGATCCATATATTCTATCTTTTTGTGATCTGGTTTTATAACAAGGTTATTGAGTTGTGAAGAGTTGTAATGCTTGGGTCCCCTGCTAAGGTGCAACCATGCTGACGTTGCGCTACTCTGACTATGACATACTCCCCATCATGCGCGGACTATATCCTCCTCTCTTGGGGCCTAGTGGCAAATAATCTGTGAAGTCCAAGCTCATCCTGCCCAGGCATCTCCATGATGCCAATGTCAACCCCTCCACTGCCAATCTCGACCCTGACCAACAACAAGATGAGTCTGCCTCGCCATGCAGTGGAGGTCTCAAAGATCCCCCATGTGTCAAACCCAAGGTGAACTGGATCACCCTCTGCCATGACCCTGCTCATAACAAAGTGGAGTGATCCACCTGCCAACCAAATCCCTAGATCCCCCAACCATACTGGGAGCTCATAACTCCCACTCCTCACGAGATGTTGTTGCGTAGCGCTACTACCTGCTAGAACCCATTTGGCCCTCATCTCTAGCCCCTGTATGTATCCCAAGGGTGGACCCCAAGTATCAGGAGTCCGTCCCACGCATGCCAACTTGCCCTGCTCCTGCCAGGCCACGCAGTGAAATCCGCTATCCCAAGTCGTCATGATACACCTAGACACTGCTCAGAGTCTGGGCACCCTCTTGTAGACGAAGTCTAACATCCACCGTCCCTCAAGTTCTTGTGACACCTCAGACTGTCTCGCCAGAAGTGCATCATGCAGTGCCCTCGTAATCAACTCCCCATGTGTGAGCCCAGGAGAGGAACCTATGCTACCTCGGCAATAAGCCATATTGTCCCTAAGCCTATATCCGTCAACTCATACCTACACCAAACGTCTAAGTTGGAGAGTCTCCTCCTCGCCCATGACACGCGGTGTCTCATCCAACTGCATAGGGTGGTCCCCCCATGTCCCATCGCCTGAACGGAGAGCATCAAGGGGTAGCAACCGAACACCCTGCGACCATAAGCAACACTAGAGAGTGATGGGTGGGTAGGTCCCCAAAGGTATGATCAAGAGTCTGCACGGGTACTGAAGAATAACATTATGGATGCCCCTCCCTTTGCATTGGATCTGCTAATAAACCAATCGAAGACCTGTCTCCACTGCACATGGTGTCCTCAAGAGTTTAACTGTGTCCTCGTTGATCCCGGGTGGGCTACACCTAACAGTACACCTAATGTCCCTATCCACTGTGTCGCACCATATGCCACTACCTAGCACCAAGTACCACAACACTCCTCAGTATTCAACTGTATACCACAACATGTCCTTGTACACCACAAGATATCCCTGGCTATAGCTATACCATCATGTATCGTCGCGTGCCCTGTCTGTGTCAAGGCACCAGTCACTCCCCGCGTGTACTCAATGTGATGTAAGACACTCCTACTCCACAATGCAATCCAACACACGACAGCACTCCACCATGCATCTCTATGCCCACCTGTAGACCACTGCTCAACGCTAGATGCTCCCACACATCCCTGGATGTGATGGCCTAGAGCTATGTCCCTAAGTGTCAGCCCACACACAATCGGTATCATCACCTCCACCGTCGCATCACCATACCCTAAGAAGAATGGATCTCTGCTCCAAATCCTCCCTGAGGGACCTAAGAAGTGAATCTCCCCATGTGTCAATAGCGATGCCACCATTGCTCTGCTCCTCTGTGTCCTTTGTGCCCCACACAAATGTGAAGAATCCCCAGCTCCATACAAGGCATTGTCTAGTAGCCTACCAGTGCCACCTCCTCCGACAAACTCCTGCCATAGTATGTTAATCATCCTATGATCCCAATCGTCATACCAAGACAACCCAAGGAGTTTGTCCAAAAACTAGTTGGCCATTGGTGCTGAACGAAACTCCCCTAGCGAATGTGCGCGCTCAACTGCTAAGTCAATTGTACCATCCAAGTCGTAGTCAACCGGCATACCTGGGAAATGATAGGTAGTCCTACACAAATCCCAATGCCAGTCTGGGCTTCCGGTATCCCCAGTGCCTAGAGGCTCATATTGAGCTACACCCAGGTCCACCACCATCTCCATAGCCCATTCCACCGGGTACCAACTTAGAATCTCTCACCATCCAACCCCAACATGCAAATGTGCAGCAACTCAGGTCGTCTCATCCCATTATCCAAGTCAACACATGAGATCTGAATAGGTAGCTCTGTCTCTCTCTCTCTCTCCAATGGGCAAAGGTGACCCAACAGTGTTGCTAGCCCCATCTATGTATGCCTGAAGAGGGCTACTATGATTCTCCAATGTGACCTCTAACTATACCATTAGAGAATCCAACCGCTCCCCAACATGAGCCAACTTCGTCGCTGACTCAGCACAAACCACTCTCATGCCCTCCAGCTCCTCGTTCTACAATAGAATAGCCTCTCACACTGACGTGGCCTTCCTTTTTAACGCTAGAAGGTCGGCTTGAAACCGATGACACTGTTTTGTGTGACCATCGTCCAATACCTCTATACCTCCTGGCGCCTCATCAAGGGTGGATAAGTCTCCTAGCACCTCACACATTTGTTGTGTGCTGCTATCACCCAAAAACTTGGACACGACCCCGGTCACCACCTCAACGAATGGCACTACTGGGGTATGCTCTACTCTCTCCACTAAGATGTCAACCGGCATGGTCAAGGGAGTCTCCAACACAGGTGACCCCTGTGTCACACTGGGTGTATCTACTTGCTCCCCACAATCCTGTGTAGATGGCAGCACCCCCATGGCCTGTGCAACTTCAGTGTCTCTTATGTAAGGAAGAGGATAGATCTAGTCTGACACCTTCATCAACTGGGTCAAGAATTCACGCATATTAAATCCCCCTTGAGCCATGGGTCATCTATGGTTTAACCCGTCACTGTGTATACATGCACAAATCTTCCCTAATCTAGTTGGTTGCCCCACAGTTGGCCAAGTTCATGGCTCTAATACCACTGTAATATTCCGAATGGAAATATTAAGTAATAACAGCCATAAATTTCTTACATGCAACCAAAAATCAAACACCGCAAAATATCAGCACACTAACAATTTATCCCCAACGAAGATGAGCCATTTTATTATATATCATGGTAGTAGTACAATAGGTAAGAACAAGTGCACATGGGCTTGCCAAAGGCAAGCTAGTCAAATCCTAGGTGAGAAAACAAGGTGCCCGGATGATGGGAAGTGACTCTCATCTAAGCTTTGCGCTGCCCTTGAAATCTACATTGTTGGTTGGAAAGAGACCTTTGTTTGAGCCCTCTAGACTGCTATTCCGCCAAATTAATCTTGGCCTCTCCTCAATAATCCCAAAAAGGGTTTGTCATAGTTTTGACGCTCCAAAATGGACCCCAAAATACTTGGCCCTCCTCTGCTGCTGGAAAATGTCATCTGTGATAGTTGGAGTGTTTTCTGCTCCTCAAAGGCTAGGAAATTTCCTTCAATTCCCCTCCAATCAAATCCCAAATAATCCCAACTCCTCAATCCCTCTCATCGGGCCTCCCCACAAACAGCTCCCCATCTCCCTATGCAGTGTTTGGGAAAATGACGCAGGCCCAGCCACACCAATTCATTCTGTTAAGAAAGGCATTGCTACTCTTGGAAATTTCCTCCTTCCGACAAGTATTTGTGTGAGGAAATAGCCCAGCAGTGACAGTTCTCTTCCCTCCGACACAAAACCTCTCCAAGCCCTGCGTAGCTCCCTTGTTTGCATCCCACTAATGCCAAAAACTCATGTTACTGTGTGGTATACTCCCAGCTACCAAAGATGAGTATTGGCCTCGCTAGGGTGGCACTCGGGGTCCACCGAAGAAAACGGTGAGATTTCCCCTTGGAAATCTCTGGTGCTAAACAGCACCTGTGGCTCAGTTGAACACCTTGAGCAACAATGTGTAAAATGACAAATTATCAAAAGCGCTCTATGTTGCCTTCAACCCCCTATTTATAATTGTTACCTCCCTTTACTTGTGGGTCCCTTAGCCAACTATTTCGACCCCCTTCCCACACAATTAACTTTTCCTCCAAGGGGTGCGTATTCCATGAGGGGTGACCCCCACATTCCACTAAGGTTGTAATTTTCGATTTCTCCTAAGTCCCATGTACCCAAAATGTCTCCAATACCCAGATTACAAAATTGTGCTAGGCTTAGCACTTCCCCGATAAACTCCGTTAATCCTATTAAATGAAAAAAACAAAATTGAGGATATTACATCTATCCTCAAATTGGAAGCACGTTGCTGCCATCTCTAAGATCTCTATTGCACAAACTCCCAAATAAAAATATAAAAGTTCAAAATTCCCTTATTGTTGGTTCTTCTTCCCAGCACTAGATTTACTGCAGCAAATCCTTGAGAACCCCAATCAAAGATCAAGCTCTAATACCATGTGAGAATTTTGAACCCTAGGTGATTAATGTCCTTACAACCTCATTCGCACAAGTAGATTGTTGAATTTAATTAATGCTGAAATCAAATTCAAACCATAGCATCAATCACATAATAGCTAAAAATTAAACATTGGACACATAAAAATTAATTTCTCTCACACACAGGCAATTACTTCTTTAAACAAACTTTTCATTATTTCGAAAAACTTTCAAGGAAACATTCACACGCTACCCAAAAGAACAGCACTATACGGTTCCTGAAATCACCCTGAATTTAAGCTTCTACAAGTTGTCTGAGAGGTATAGCTGCAGAAAAGAACAACAAATAGCGATTCTCTGTTGTGTAGCATTTTTGTACAAGAATGTGCACTTCTGGGACAAAGAAAAATTCAACCGAGGAGGATGGTAGTGTTTTGAAGAGCAGAAGAAAAAGAACCTATTCTATCCCTACCCTATATTAAGATAAGATAAGATAATTTTATTAATGCGACCAAAAACGAAACGAAGAAAGTATTTTATAGAAGTACTCAAGATGCAAAGAAGGCAATGGTGCAGGAGTTAGGAGGGAAGCCAGGGCATTGGAGGCTCTTAGAGAAGCATGTATGCAATGGACACTGTAGTAAAGTAGGTGGTATTCCACCAATCGTCGGCAGGATGGGGAATATGATTAGAGGGGAAAGAAAAAACAAATGAGGAGAGTTTGAACGTCCTTGAAGATGATATGGAGCACCCGAGAACCACTCATTGCTTTGGGCCTGGTCATTTGCAAATAGGCAAGAGGGCCATTGAAGATAACCATTTTCTGCTCAAGGAGGTGGCCAGCCGCATTCAAGGGAATACTGGACTTGCTGTTGCAGGACATTGTATATGAACCTTTCTACAACAAGGAGGAAAACATCAACCTCCACCCTGTTGGGCAGTGCCTGACCAACCTTCTATGACTGCTGTGCCACCTGGAAAAGTATAATATGTTCATCTTTGTCTTTTACTATATTTATTATGGTAACAGTCCATGGGTGGGTCAGTCCTCGGCATTCTGGCTTGCAATACAGTCAACTACAGAAAAAATAAAAGCTAAATAGTTAAAACTTGTAATTTGAAAGAATAAAATCCTCGTGCGCTGGTGGGATACTGTCTGTCTACGATAGCAATTTTGCATATATGTAAAAACTGGCCATTTCTGGCTCGAATTAATGTAACTTTTTCCTTGGAGAGAAAAAGGGAACGGTTGAACTATATTCTCATACAAGTAAAGTGAAAGTAATTTGGATGGGAAGAAAGCACCTGTGCCCACAAAGTGCCATCTATGGAGCGCAGCACCCAGCAGGGGATATATACAGTTGGCACCAGTTCCTATGTCAAATCCTCTCACCCTATCTCCATTGTGTTGCTTCGGTATAAGTTCGGATGCGAGAAGATCCTCTATCCAATGTATGTAATTCAGTCTGTTAGGAACCGTGGGGCAAAGTTGCCCATCGGGAATCCACCTGTACGCATTATTCAATAATCAGAAATTTACATAAAACCCATAGAGAAAAACATAGCTGGTTAGACTACGCAGATTACATTACCAGTTGATGGCATAATCGTGGTGGAGGAGAACTCGGGTGAGCTCCCTGGTAGCATTATAGTCCGTCCAATCGATACGGGGGCGGCCATTGGGTGCGTAGAAAACGTAGGGATGAAACGAGGGATATAGCGAAGCTAATATATCAAAATCTGGAGGATTCTCAGCGTATTTATTACGAGGATGAGTGTTCCCTCTCCTGCCTAACATTGATGTGGATGAGGACTTAAATTTGCGAGGCATTTTGCGAGTGTTCAATTCTGGTGGTGCCAAATTAAGCAACTGAAGGAAGAGGCAGCGAACTCCATTTAGAATCGTTTGGAGACTTTGTAACATGAAACAAAACCTCGATCATGCAAATGGACTTACGGTTATTATGGTCATGGCAAAAATAACAAGCATGAACGCGAGGGCGCTCAGCGCCTATCCCTCCCTTGGAAAATCTCTCTTCATACTAAAGAGAATATTTCATGTAATGCTAGTTGCATGTTTCACTCCAACAGACGTTTATGTTGGGATGTTTTTTAGCTTCAAATGTTGGGATGCTATTTTATCTTCAAACCTACTTGACACGTTCACATTTAGAAATTTATTATCTTTAGTGAGATATTGTCCCATGTTAAGTAATTTGCTATCTTTTAATTTACAAGTTAAGAAGTGTTTTAAGAATATCCTTGTGTACTTTTATTTTATTATTAATCATATATATCCTATTATTTTATTATTAATCCTTCTCCAGCTCTCTAATTCCGGCTCTGGTTAGCGGGCAGCAGGTGGAAAACAGGGCGTACGACCTCCAATGACATAGGGAAACAGAGTGGAGTGGCCTACACAGCCCGTAATTTCAGTGGACATCTTTTCTCTTTAGGAGCCGATTGTCCGCCGGGAACTTCGCCGTCGACCGATATTCTGAAACTACCTTGAATGGAAATTTTCTGAAGGACTCATACTCTCATAACCACATTCCGCACATTAATAAATAAACTATAGAGCTTTACAGTTTTGGGAGGTTTTTGTCCAACCATCCAGCAGCGTGGTCAGCAGTATGAGCATAGCAAAGCAATGTGAATAGTGTGGGCAGTGGTGAGAGCATCGAGTAGTGAAACCGTGAACAATGAGCAGTGTGAGAGCAGGGAGTTTGTATGCAGAGGAAGTATCGAGCAGCGAGCAAGCAACCGCAAATGCATTCAAACATGACAAAGGAACTAGAAATTTCAGAACATGTAGAGACAAATGATTTAGGACAAGTGAAAATTGCCTCATCCGCCAACGCTAGGAAGTGGGTTTGGGTCAATGTCAAACAATATCAGGGCATTTTAAAACAAAGAATAGCCCGTCTAAAATGGGAGCAAGCAAGGAAGAAACAGTGTCAAAAGAAAAGTAATCAATCCCTTCTCAAAAAACATTCAAACAAGTTTCCTCCACAAGCACATGGCAACAAGAAGTCCAAAGGAAAAGTCACTGATGATTTTGTCTTATAAAGTCCCACATCCACACCTTTCACCTGGTCGTCTGATCTTTATGTGAAAGAATTGTTAAATGCAAAACAAAGGTTGGAAGTTTTAGAAGCTAAAGGGCAGGAAAGAGAGCATAAAATTCATATAATAACGGTTGAGAACAATGTGTTAGCAAAAAGCAATAAAATTTTAAAATAACAAGTGACAACAAGTGACATTGCTACAAGAAGCTCTCTTGATAGGGAAGACGAAGTGGCAACGCATGAAGGCGGATGTGCAAAACATAAAGAAATCTGTAGTGGAAAGTATAGAGGTGGTGAATGTGAAATCATCACAAGATAAAGGGAAAATGATTGTCCAAATAAACAACCATGAAGAGAACGCAAGAGAAGAAACGAAAGGAGATTCCACCAAAGTTTCCAAAACTTCGGCTCAAGTTATTAGCAATTCTGCTAATAAGGAATGAATTCTGCTAGTGAGGAAGGAGAAACAAATATTCAGGTTGATAACATGCAAGATAGTGAAGGCAAGGAAAGACAAATTAAGACAACAAATATAATTATTAAAGGGGTGAAAGATTATAGGGAAAATGAATGTACTCTTGACCTTGCAAGAGACTTCTTGAAAGACAAGTTGTTATGGCAAAGGACAAATATGTCAAGCATGGAGGGTGGGTAAGTTTAACAGGGAGAGAGCCAGGCCCATAAAAGTCATTATGCCTCACTTGCGTGATAAATATATTATTCTAAGCAAGAAACATCTCTTGAGGGGTTCTCATTATTCCTAGAAGAAGATTTAATTGTAAAACAACAGGAGGAAAGAAGGGAGGAAATTTTAAAGGTTAGCGCATCGAGAGATGAAGGAAAGAGAGCATGGATTTATAAAGGCAAAGCTGTGATAGCGCAATTTGGACCTCCTTCCAGAACAGAGCAGTGAGATGGGAATAAAGAAGAGGTAACAAACTCTTCAACAAGAAATCAAAAAGCAAGGTCAGTATGGGAAAACAGGGACAAAGACTCAAATGTGAGTCTTGCATGTCAAAATAAATAGCAATCAAGTCATACCAAGGTTTCCTTAAGATTAGTTTGTTGGCACTACAGAGGTTATCCATGGAGACGATGACCTGGGTTAGGGCCTATTGCGGAAAATAGAGACATAATTTGCCTCATAGAAACACATGAGCCTGAAGGGTGCAAGACACCTTTGTTTGAAGGATACTAGAAGATGGCAGTGTGGAACAAGGTAGCAGGGAATGGCAAAGGGCACGGGGGTATCATGGTTTTAGTAAGGGAGAAAGAAGGTCGTCTTATTCGGTTAGAAAAAGAAGACTCAAATAAGCAATTCATTTGGTTTAAAATATCAGAAAATGGAAACCACATCAAAATTGCAACATGTTATTTTGCGCCAGAGGTTTCAAAAATCTACAAAGATAGAGGGCTTGACCACAAAGATCCATTTGCAGCTTTAAAAAAGGATATTGCAACATATTCGCAGCTAGGTGAATTCCTTATTGTGGGTGATTTCAATGCTGGGAATGCAAGTGAGCAAACGAGCATTCTTTGTTGTAAAGATGATTGTGACCCTATTTGGCTTATAGAAGAAAGTAATCATCAGTGGGAAAGAATTTCAGAGGACAAGGGTTGCAATCTCTTTGGTGAACAATTGCTTACTCTATGTGGGGCCTTTGATTTAATCATTTGTAATGGCTTGACTAGATGGGCAAAGTCCGGTAATTTCACTTGCAATACTTACAATGGAGCAAGTGTGGTAGATTATGTAATTTGCTCGCATGGTTTGTGTGAGAAAATGGAAGAAGTTTTGGTTGGAGATCCGCTGTGGGATTTGAAATCATATCACAAGCCAATTTATTTATGTTTCTTTTGGATTGGGAAAAAACAGTTAGAGTCAAAAATTCAGCATGTCCAACAAAATCTCCCACAGGGCAGAATTCTTTTGACTCCATAAAATTATAATACCTTTAAAATGACGCTAGAGAGGCTCTTTGAGAATGAGAAAATTACAAGTCACAACCTTCATAGTCATGGATTAACACATTTAATTCAATGCGCACTTGCAAAGTGCACAAGAACAAAAATTAAGAAGTTTGAAACAAATTGCTTTCTGGTTAATGCTTGGTTTGACGAGGAATGCAAAAAGGCAAGGAGAATGTGGAAAGAGTCAAACAAGGATAACATAAAGCTCAAATCGTACAAGCAGTTATTAAGCAAGAAAAAGGCTGATTTCATGGTTTCAAGGAGCGAAGAACTAATCTTCCTTGGGAAAAATAATCCCAAATTATTTTGGAAGGAGCTCCAATCGAAAAAGATATAAATTGGAAATAATATTACAGCTTCTAAATGATTTGATTATACAAGACAACTCTATGAGCATGTTTCCAAGGTTGACCCTCCCCCCTTGGTCAACATTGATACTGAACTCTTCACGGTACAAGAGGTAGAGATGGGTATCAAGAAGTTGGGCGTTGGAAAAGAAAAAGGCTTAGTTGAACTCCAAGCAGAATATCTAAAGTGGGGCTCAAAGATTCTTGCACCTCGCATTACAAAAATCTTCAACAACAACATACAACAAGGGCTCCCCACAGATTGGTCAACTAGTCTGACAATACCTCTTTTCAAGAGCGGTGACGTCAATAATCCCTCCAATTATTGGACCATCATGATAAACCCTTCGTTTGCAAATCTATTTGGAAGCATGCTAGAAAAAAAAATTAACAAGTGGGCAGAAGAAAGAGATAAGCGTGCTAAAGGGAAAGCAGGGTTTAGACCTAAACATTCCACAATTGATCATTGCATAACTTTAAGGCACATCATTGAAAAAATTTGGGAGAAAAAGGAAGAAGCCTTTTGTTGCTTTGTTGATTTCGGAAAAAGCATTTGACTCGGTTCTTAGGGATAAACTTTGGCAGAGAATGGAGGAACTTGGGGTTCCTAAACATTTGAGAGCAGTTGCGCATAGGTTGTATGAAGATGTGCAAGTCAAAATTAGAACTTCAGAAGGCATTTTTGAAAGTTTTAAAAGTGATATCGGGGTCAAGCAAGATTGCCCACTGTCTCCTACCCTTTTTGGTTTATATATTGACAAGCTTGAGGAGTGGTTAAATTCATAAGGGGTGATGGTATCTATTTGTGCAAGTTCGTTATAAGGCTTCTTTTGTATGCAGATGACCTTATTCTGATTGCTAAATCGGCTCTTGGTTTGCAAAAGCACTTACTATCCCTTGATCATTTTTGTAGAAGTGTGGGGATGCAAGTCAATATTAGCAAAATGAAAGTAGTGGTATTTTCTAAGAAAAGAAAACATAACCAGCATGAGTTCTACTTTGAAAGCAACATTCTGGAAGAAGTTGCGGATTACAAATACCTTGGGATTGACTTCAACAAAAATCTAAGCTAGAATGGTTGTAGAAAGAAAAGAACTTTGGAGGGTTGGAAAGTATTATATGCTTTTCAAAATAGGTGTAGAGAGGCAGAGTTATGGCACTGGAAGACCACTCAGACTCTTTTTGGGCTTCTAGTGATTCTGGTGATTCTCTATGGTTGTGAACTATGGGCTAGCAGTACCTCTGACATGTAGTGGAGACAAATTGAGAAAATTCAGAAGCGTTTGATTACAAACAAATTTAAGATGAAAAGTGCAGTTCCTTATGATATCTTGTTAAGTGAAACAAGGATTGCTCCTATTGAAGCAATTGCTATGGTGCGAGTCATAAGGTATTTAAAAAAAATTGAGCAAATGGAAGATGTTAGATGGCCTAAGGTTGTCTTTAATGATAGATTGTGCAAGAGCGAAAAAACTTGGATGCAACAAAATAACAAATGGTTTAGTAAATGAGGTATTTGCTTGAACGTGTGTCCCATAAGCAACAAAGAGATAAAAGCTTTTGTTATGGAAAAGTTTCACAAACGTACTTGGGATAATGAACTAGGAAGAAAGAAAAATCACTATATTGAAGTGTTTAATCCCACTCATAATCATCAACCAAAAGCATACATAGAGGCCAATATCTCTTGGAGAGCCAAAATTCTGATTGCTCAGTTAAGGACTAATTCTCATCAACTCCGTTGTGAAACAAGGCGCTAAAAAAGGCCAAAGGAAGTGTGGGAGGAAAGGGTATGCATATTTTGTTCTTCCTGAAAAGTGGAAACAGAAAAACATTTCATTTTATAATGTGAGGCCTTCAAAGACAACAGGGAAAGTTATGCAGATATGCTCGCACCGAGCTCTTGGGATAATCTATTTAGGGAGGGGTTTGTTGAGACGCTGACAGCATTTATTGTGAAGCTTCACAGAAAAAGGGCCGAATACATCAAGCAGATGAAGAAGCAATCTATCCTATAGGCTATCTTTAGCCTCGTGGACGTTAAAATAATTTCTTTCTTTCTATACTATATATTAAATAGCAATTTATAATTATTGTATTAAGAGATGTTTAATATGGGAAGTAAATGAGTATAAATGTTTAAATGTGAATTTAAATAATAAAAAAAGAATAAATTATAATAAAATGTTCACTTAGTTGAAAAGAAAAAAAAAAATGTATATATGAAATTAACAAGTGTTAGGGTTAGTTGAAGAGAGGCTAAATGGCTAGGGTTTTCTTTATAGCATAAGTCGTCAAGCTCCATATCAGTGTTGTGATCTTTGATGGAACCTTGGATTTTCACAGAAGCGAGGCTTTTGCATGTTTCTCTTTTTTCGAAAATGCTAATGGGTTATGGATTTTGTCTGTGGTGTTTGACGACGAGGTTTGTCGAGACATCACATTGCAGCAAGCGGTCGCAATATCAGTAGCTCCATGTCGGATTTGCACCCAATCTTTGGCATATATATGCGATCTGGATCCAATTTTATTTTTTTTTTGGTGGCAGGTTCTTCGTTTCATATCAAAGCCTAGGTAATGATTCAATCATGCTTGTGGATACATGTGGGATTGGGTGGACAGGGTTTGGAACAAATCTACTCCAGATCTACGTCACGGGGTTTTTGTTGCTTAGATCAAAGTTATGATCATGCGGTCTCAGATTTGAATCATAAGGAAGAATTTCAAATTTTTTCTGAAGACCCTAAGTGGAAAATATCTCATTATAGGGGCACAATAAGTGGATCTACTATCAGATCTAAAAAAGAAGGTGCGAGAGAATTTAGGTATACTGGCCAATGTTTATAACCTAATTTATGAGGGTAAATTATTAGAAGACGCCATCCAATTGAAAGACTACAACATCGAACATAATTCTACAATCATCATCAATTTGAGGTTGTGGGGAGGAACCTCAAGAATGAGCCTTCCTCCTGGATCAGTTTTTGTTAGAAAGGGTCCAAGCTCGTATAGAGATGCAATAAGAGGGAAAGCAACCACATCGAGCAGACAGTCCCTAGATCTGACAATCAAAGGTCCTTACATAATTAAGAAGATGGAGAAAGCACCAGGTCTGTCAATAAAACTGCCAAGAGTACCCTTTTCACTGTTCTCCAAGCCAGAGCCATCATATTTCGATTAAATGGTTTATGGCCTAAGACTGAAGATCTACATCAATGGATCTATCTCAACTAAACAAACAATTACGATATTTACTTGTGCATGAAGGGATTTTTTGTGGTCCAATTAGATAATAAAAAAGATATAGATTATGTCATGAACAAAGGACCTTGGTTTTTGGGGAGAGCATGTCTTTTTGTAACTCTATGGTTTCCAGCGTTTGATGACACAACAATGGTGGTTATGAAAATGTCGGTATGGCTAAGGTTACATAACCTTCCTCTTCCTTTTTGGCACCATCAAGTTTTAGAAGGCATTGGAAACTCACTAGGGATATTTCTAAAGATGGATCAAGAAATAATGGACAAATCTACTTTTACTTTTGTCCACATTTTCATGGAGAAAGACCTAAGAAAAGGTCTTCTAGACCGCATCCATCTAAGTCATCAAGACTTTAAGTGGACGCAATGGCTAGTTTTTGAAAATGTTGCCTTTAGGTGATGTATTTGCCATCAGACAGTGCATCTGCAGCACTCATGCCCTCGAGCAAAAAAAAGGACAAAGGAAAGGCCGCAAAATCCAAAAGGATGGCAATTTCCAAATCTGCCTTCTTTAGATGACAAAAAAGAAGACATGGACGAGAGTCAACAACAATTAGAAGCAACATGAGGAAAACGACAACACCTAAGGAGGAGGCCGAATTAAGCGAACACATGTTTCAAAGAGTTCAGACTCAGACAAGGAAGTGCTAACAAAATCAACAAGAGAAGAACTGGCAATTGTAATGGCCACTCCAAATTTTGGGGTTTGGCGCAAAGTTCAAAAGAAAAAATATTAAAAAATGAAGAAGAAGAGAAACTCAGTTTATCTGGGTAAATGTTAGTTTGCTTCTAGGTAGTGAGTCTACAATGAGTGCTTAAAGCACACACAAATGGTCTTTTAGGATAGTAAACAAATGCACTTTATGCATGCACTGATGTAACTTTTTATTTTAAATAGAAAGTTGTGAATTTTTCTTCTAAAAAAAAAAAAATAAATAAAAAATAAATAAATAAATAAATAATATGTAACATGTATAAAACATAAATTAGTTTAAAACAAAAACATAGTACAAATAGAAATGATCAAATTAAAGAATCACCGAGGAAACTAAGAAGAAGGAGTCACTGAGTAAAGTAGTGAAACTTTTAAGGACGAAAATATTTTCAAGTAAGGTTTTGGCACACGTATGTAATATTCTCAATTTTTGTGAGTGCAAAATTGTGAAGGGGTTTTGCCCAAAATTTGTTTAAAATGGGAGAAATATTATTTTTATTAGGAAAGTATAGCAAAATAGTATTTTATTGGAAAATGGTAGCAAATATTATTTTATTAAAATGGCACCAAAACGTTATTAAGTAAAAAATGCCCCCACCAATAAAATAATCTTAAAAAGGAGTCTAGAAGCATGGAGAGAAATTATATGAGGAGGATAGACTCATTTGTTGGGCATCTTTTGACTACACATTTCATCTTCTCTTTGAGTTGTTTAGCACAAGGGCCAGAGTGATCTTTAGCATAGAAATTCCAGGCATAATTTCACCCTCATTTCAAAGAACTTCGAGTGTCTCCTTTGTGAGGAAGTTAGGGAGTCCATCTTTGGAGCTTCCACAAAGCTTATTGCAGGTGCTTACTAGTTCCGCGCATTTTATGGGCGCAAAAGCAGTTCAAAGTTTCCATTTGAGAATCAGCTATAGAGGGTTAGAGTACTAGAGGTTTTTCAAGAGATTTATCTCATTTAAGTCAATGATTTTGTAGTGAATTTGTAAGACTTAAAAGTTGGAGCATCATGGTACGCATTTATCTTATTTGGAGCAATGTGTAGAGTTGGGTAGATTATAAAACTCACACTAAATTGGGGCTTTCCGGATCAGCTGGAATCTACCCAAGATTTTTATGGGTTTTGGGAGAGGAGTCTGTAGTTAAAATTTTAGAATTTTTTGGGCAGTATTCGGACTGGAAATCAACATTCCTTCAACGATGCGTTGTATGGGTAAACTGGGTAATTCACACTGCTTGGTGGGCTTGATCTTGGCTTGGATTTAAGCCAAACCATTTTTGGGTTTTTATGGGCTTGGTGTGAGGAGCCTCAGATTAAATTTTCAGAATTTTTGGAGCAATATTGAGGGCAAAAACACTAGTACATCTTCAGCAGTAGGAGCATAATTTCTAGGCAGTGCGAGATAATTATTTGCGCCATTTTTTAGCAATTGGGTCCGCTTCATTTCACCTGGGTTTTGCATGCATGCAGTGGCAATACCAAGATCTATTCTTTTATTCTATTTTGTACCTGCCAGGATCTATTGTTTTATTCTATTGTGTACCCAATTTCTAGCATTATTAATAAAATGGCTCAACATTCTTGCCCAGTTTATTTAATTTTTTATGGTACATGATTGTGTTAAATTTAAATTGGTGTAGCTTTATTCATGTCTTTGTTATTTATTGAATATTTATATTAGGAATATTGCAGTGGTATCAGAGCATGATTTTGGCCAACTGTGGGGAAGCTAGCAAGATCATGGAAGAGTTGGATATGCATCCATAGTGATTGGTGGAGCCATAAACAAACCAACGATGCAAGGGAGTATACAGGAACTCCAGCACGGGATCTGTAGGAACGATGAGAGGTTAGCACAATTGAGGGAGATGATGGAACAGTTCCATCTTCGTTCTCATGACAAAAACTCTAGAGGTGTGCATGCCACAGGGGTGAATCCATTCGCACCATGTGGGGAAAGTCAACAAAATCAAGGCAACAAACCTCCTGTAAGGGAGTGGACAGGATGATAGTAGTTAGATAATGGGACCAGGAGGAGAACTTACTTTGGGTCATGGGGCCTAAGACACAAGTACACTAACAAAAAGCCTGAGGAGGAGGTTGAGCATGAGGCTAGGGGCACACGGGATTGTGAGGAGCATGTAGATATACCTAGCGTGATGCTTGAGTCACCCTTGTTGGAGATTCCTTTCATAGCCCTGATTGACACATTAGTGGATACATTTGAGCATACACCCATAGGACCATCCATTGGTGAGGTACCCAAAGATGTGACTGAGTTTATAGATGAAGACCTCCCACAACGGGTTGATGAGTTCCCATGAGACATAGAGGCATCCATCGTTGATGAGGTGCGAGGAGACATATCCACAATTGATGAGGTGTTAGGAGACACAGAGGTATCTAGAATTTTGGTCATGTTTACATATGATAGTCGCCCATAGCAATTCCAAGCTCTTGGCTAACCTTTTAGCATTGTAAAAGAAGGCCACAACAGGCTAAGAGACCATTCTGCAGCAAAATGAGGAGTTGGAGGGCATGAGTGTGGTTTGTGTTGATTCAATGGCTAAGCTAACTTGCATTGGGGAACGATTGGATTTGCTAATGTTACATATAGAGGAGTACACATTGGAGTGTTAGAGTAACCCTCTTCAAGCATACATAGATGGGGCTTGCAACATTGTTAGGTTACCTCTGCACATGGGAGAGAGAGAGAAGTAGAGTTACCTAGTCAGATCTCATGTGTTGACCAGGATAGTGAGATGAGGTGACATGAGTTATGAATGGTGCAACATTCACATGTTGAGGTTGTTGCATGTATGGGTGCATGTGCATTCGATCTTTCCCTTAGGGTTGGATGGTGAGAGATTCCGAGTTGGTACCTGGTGGAGTAGGCTAGACGTATGGAGATGATTGTAATTCAGAGTGAAGCTCAGTAGGAACTTTCAAACATTAGGGATGTTGGAGACCCAGGTTGGCATTAGCATCTAGGTGGGGCTTCCTATAATATACTAGAGATGCAAGATGTGTACAATTTTTGTGGTATAGTTGACCCAACAATTGAGCACACACATTCTCTATGAGAGTTCTAGTTGGCAATAGTGGCCAATCAATTTGTGAGCAGATTCCATGGGTTGTTTAAACATGTTGGTTGTGCATAGGGTCACATGATGATTAAGATACTTTGGCAGGAGCTTGTCAGAGAAGGTGGTATGGGTAAGCCATCGGATAAGGTATTGTATGGACATGGTGCTCTCCCATTGATGTATTGGGCACAAGAGCCATCGAGGATCGACACAACAGTGATATCCCCTCTAACACGTGTGGAGTTAGGCCTCAAAGGTCTACCAGGATGGATGAGGAGATATGACGTGCATCATGGTGGGTTCACTGGTAGAGTGGCAGATACTTTGGTACATGTGAGATACCATATTGTACAGGGTGGTACGACAGTAGGCAGTGGTAACCAAGGGTGCACAAAGATATGTCGTAGAGTCTAGTATTATGCAGAAGGATGCAGCCTGATGCATACAAACCCAAATTTAGACCCTAGTATCCAGTGGCGTATAAGGTTATGTAGTGATGAGCAATGGCCTGCAAAGGAGCACGAAGTTGTATTGTTGTGTGTTGTGGTGCATGGGTTTACACTATGGAGTATGAGGAGTGAGTCACACCCCATTGGGTTTACGAATGGAGTAATGCATGCATTTGTACATACAGGACACCAGAGGATACGTGGTGACAGAGTAGCGAGTGGTGGCATTCGAGAGTGTAGAGTGCTATGCCGCAAGACATAGTGGTACGCAGGAGTGTACATGGACACATGGTTGTGTGCAGTGGCGTATGGTGTTGCACGATAAGATCTTGAAGTGTTGTCTTCGCGGAGGACTCCTGATAGGGACGTCAGGCCTACCATCAACTTCAGCTTACCCAGAGTCGATTAGGGGATGGATGAGCATTTGGGGACATCGTGTTCAGTGGAGATAGGTATTCAATCGGGTTATCAACAGATTCGAGGTAGAAAGAGGGACATCCGTAGGATTACCCTTGAGTATCCATGCAAGCTCTTCATCCTACCTTTGGGTACCTATACACCTATCACTCCTTTAATATTACTTACAATCATAGACAGTTTAGTTGTTGCCCCTTGATGCTCTCAATATAGGCAGAAAGACATGAGAGGTTTACTCGAGACATTTGGATGGGACACAATGTATTTGGATACAGACTTCTCAATGGTGGCAATTGGACAGGTCGCAAGCTAACATATATAGGCTCAGTAATTGTGTGGTTTGTCATAGGGGTATTATATGTTCCACCCCTAGGCTCACACTTGGGGAGATGATCGTGATGGAGTCGGAGGATGCACTTTTAGCAGGATAGACCGAGGTGATATATGAGCACGAGGTACAGTGGATGGTACACTTCATCTATAGGGGGTGCCTAGACTCGAGGCAGTGTTCGGGTGCATCATCAAGAATTGGGATAATAAAGTTATTTGTGTGGTCTAGTAAGAATAGAGTAGTTTGGCATGTATGAGACTGATTCTTGATGACTAGTGGCCATTTGATTACACACAGGAGTCAGAGATGAGGCATAAATGAGTTCTAGTAAATAACAGGGCTTCACAACGACAAAGAGTGAGGAATGGGAGTTGTGAACTTCCAGTGTGGCTATGGGATCTAGGGATCCAGTTGACCAATGGATCACTCCACTTTATGCTGAGTACGACCATTATAGTAGGTGATTCAGTCATTCTTTGGGTGACACATGGGGGACCATTGTGATCTTTATCATATGGCAAAGTATGTTGTTGCTCAAGATCGAGGCTAGCCATGAAGTGGTAGACTTTAGCATTACTAGGTTTCCCTTGCAGGTTGGGCATATCCTCGATCATGACATATGTTGTGGTAGAGAATTACAGGAGATGAGGCTTCGATATGAGTGTGTTGGGCAGTTATTCATGACCGGGGTGTTGCGGTGTCAGCAGGATACTCTCACACTATGATGGGCATGGGATTCTACCATACAATATTTGGCAGTTCAACTACCCTTAGGGATGCGTTGGTGCTTGCAGGGGAAGATCATTCAATTCTTCCATTGGGTTTTAGTGGTTTGTTGTTGGTGTGGGGGACTTCGCTAGCATGGCGGGATGATCAGCAAGAGGAGATCAGGGGGAGCTAATGCAAGGGTTGGATTGTATCTTAGGGAACCTACTCCTGAAGTGAATGAGATTGAATACTCAGTAGGGTAGTTTCACGATGGTTTGATATGGATTTTATATTATCATAATGTTCTACCCATGGATAATATGGGGAGGGTTTTTGGAGCTTATACTTGGTTGGACAGTGGGTGGAGCAAGGGGTGCTTCATGTTGATCAAGATGGCTTGGGATCCTAGTATCGAGGGATTCCTTTATGATAGGGTAGTTCATGGGACAGGGATTACTCAATGGCACATTTGGGACCCTAGTATTGTTGCAGAGATAGTTTAGGACAATAAAAAGGGGGAGCACTTGTTCGAGCATTGCTTGAGAACAAGCAATTTTTGGTGAGGACGACTATAATATTCCCAATTTTTGTGAGTGCAAAATTGTTAAGGGGTTTTACCCAATTTTGATTAAAAGGGGGAAAATATTATTTTTATTATAAGGGTGTAGCAAATTAATATTTTATTGGATAATGGCAACAAATAGTATTTTATTAAAATGGGGGAAAAAAGTTAAAGTGGAAAATGACCCCTACCAATAAAATAATATTAAAAAGGAATCTAGAAGCATGGGGATAAATTATATAAGGAGGACAAACTCATTTGTTTGGCATCTTTTGACTGTTGCACTTCACATTTCATCTTATATTGGAGTTATTTAGCACAAGGGTGAGAGTATTGTCTAGCACAAGAATTCCAAGTGGAATTCCACCCTCATTTCGGAGAACTTCATGTGTCTCCCTAGTGAGGAAGTTGGGGAGTCCATCTTCCGGGCTTCCACATAGCTTATTGCAGGTGCTTACCAATTCCGCGTATTTTCTAGGTGTTGAAGCAGTTCAAAGTGTCCATTTGAGAATCAACTACAGAGGGTTGGAGTACCAAAGGTTTTGCAGGAGATCTCTCTCATTTGAACCAATGGTTTTGCAATGAATTTGCAGAACTAAAGAGTTGGAGAATTATGGTACGAATTTATCTTATTTGGAGCAATGTGTAGAGCGAGGTAGACTGGGAAACTTGCACTAAATTGAGTTGAAAATTGTAAGTAGGTTCGTTCTTCATAATGACCCAATTGTAATCATGACATTGTATATTCTTTGTAAAGAAACAAAAAGAAAGAAAGAAAAATTATTATTGATTTTTGGAGTATGGGTTTCATACTCAAGTTCAATTAAAAAGAATGTTCTTTGTGCTTTTAGGATTTTTAGGTCTTTCTAGGATAAATAATAATATTGGTCATGTGCCATAATCCCATTTGGACTCGTTGTAATGAAGAAAAATATTTATTTTCTCAAGAAAAAACCACTTATAATCCCAAGACCAAGTCAGCCCAAGAAGCAATGAAGTCGGACTTAAGGGAGGAAATTTGACCCTCAAGAAAGGTTGTACAAAGGAGAGGAGCTCGACTCATTTGGATACACACAAGCACAAGTTTGATCTTCATTAGTGAAGGAAAGAAGAGTAGCTGGAAGGATGAAGAAGAGGAACAGAAATCGAAGCTTGAAGTTTGTTTTTTCTTATCTCGTTATTAAGGTTTATGAAGCTGCCAGTTGCAGGGCCGAAATTCTGTAACGCAGTTCCAGGGGCCAAAGTTGTAGTATCGAAGTTTTGGAAGTTGTCGTGAAGGCGATCTTGTTGGGGGTTGACCTGGGGCTTGGAGGGTTTGTTGGCTTTAGTCTTTGGGCCTTGGAAGTGTCTATGTAAGAAGATTCTATAAGAAGAGAAGCATTTCTTTTTGGGTTTTCCCCTTTGAGGGGTTTTTCTCTGACTTGGAGCCTATATTTTGTGTACTTTATCTATTTGCGACCTTCATTATTTTTGGTAATTGCTTGATGAACAAAACTAAAGAAGTAATTAAAGGCCAACTGATGTCACAAGTAATTATCAAGATAAGGAAAATCATTTATAATATCCAAGCCTCCAAATTTTCCAACTTGGTATCAGAGCTAAGGTGAATGAAGGAGATTGGAGATCACATCTTAGTAGGCAAGGAAGAGTCTCAAGTTTCTTGGAAATATCTCTACATCTATCAAGGATTGTCTATTGAGTATCATCTCCAAGCTCGTGAAGGAAGTAGTAGATGAAAGCTTGTTCTCCAATTTATTTAACACTTTCAAATATGAGAATGTATGGGTTATTGGCAGTGGTGCCTCTAGACATATGATGAGAGAATGCAGTCAACTTCAAACCCTATCTAAAGGTAACTCGTCTCATTCAAAACTTGGAGACAAGAAGAGTTATCCAGTGAAAGGGATTGGATCTACTTTTTTGGAGCTCAATTCTGGTGGAAATATTCACCTCAAAAATATTCTATATGTTCCAAGTTTGAAGAAGAACTTACTTTCTATCTCTTGTCTAGAGGATAAGGGTGATAGATTTGCTTTTGTGGATGGCAAGGTTTTGGTCTGGGGTAAGGGCTCTAGTATTGATGTTGCTACGGTGATTGGGATTCATGAGGGAAAATTCTATATACTTTTTACACCTCTATATCATGCTCTAGTCCACTTGGATGTGAGTCCTTCAGAACTAGGCACAAAAAGATTTCACCAACTATAAATCAAATGGTCAATGTCATCCCTGAATTCAAGGAAGAACATGAAGGGACCTATAAGGGATGTGCAATGGGTAAGAATGTAAATAAACCATTGGCAAGAAGTGATACCAGATCTAAGGAAGTTTCAAATCTCATACATTCAGACCTATGGCAGTTAAGTCTCTTGGTGGGCATCAATATTATGTAACCTCCGTTGATGATTTCTCAAGGAAAACTTGGTTATACCTCCTCAAGAACAAGGACAAGGTATTTGAAAAGTTTCAAGAGTTCAAGAATGAGTTGGAGACTCTAACCAAGAGAAAATATCAAGACTCTAAGGTCAAATAATGGTGGAGAATACACCTCCAAAGAGCTGATAACTTACTACAAGGAAGCAGGGATCAAGAAGGAGCCTATCGTTCCCTACAATCGTGAATAGAATGGAATGGTTGAAATGAAGAATATAACTATTGAATAATGTGTTAAGGCCATGATACATGATCATATATCTCACTCAATTCCTATGCAGAGAAGCATGTATGATAGTTGTGTATTTTCAAAACTGAAGTCCTCATTGGATCCCTAATAACATGTTTCTCGAAGAAGCATTTAGAAGAAAGAAGCCAAGTGTGGATCACCTTCGACTATTTGGGTGTCCTGTTTATATTCATATACCTAAGGAGAAGAGAAAGAAGTTGGATCCTACCAGTATAAAGGTCTATTTTTTGGGTATAGTGCTTCATCAAAGGTGTATAATGTGTCAGTTCCATGCTACATGATCAAAGATATCCCTCAATTCATATGCAAAGAAGCATGTATGATAGTTGTGTATTTGCAAAATTGAAGTCCTCATTGGATCCTCAATAACGTGTCTCTAGAAGAAGTATTTACAAGAAAGAAGCCAAGTGTGGATCACCTTCGAATATTTGGGTGTCCTGTGTATATTCATATACCTAAGGACAAGAGAGAAGCTGGATACTACCAGCATAAAGGGAATATTTTTGGGTATAGTGCTTCATCAAATGTGTATAGAATCTATATTAAGGAGGATTGTTGAATTGAAGTAAGCAGGGATATCATCTTTGATGAAAGCACAACTTACAATAAATCAAAGGATGTTCTGGTTGAATCTGATGAAGATGAGATACCTAGATTTGAGGATATCTCAAGGGACAATGATGGTCAAGATCATACATCTACTTAATAAGATGTTGAAGGTTCGAGTGAGTTGATACAACAAGTGATTATTCTAGAAAATCGAAAAAGGCCTACTTGGTTGAGAACTACTCTACAAGAACCAGAAAGACATACGACATCAGGGACCTTAAGAGAGTAAAAGACCAAAAAGTTATTTGGGTATGTTGCATATATTATAAAGCTTATTGAAGGAGAGCCTTCCTCCTATGAAGATGCAACTAAACATCAAGAGTAGAGGAATGGTATGCAAGAAGAATACCAGTCCATAATGAAGAATGATGTTTAGGAGATTGTCCCTAGGCCAAGTAATAAGTTTATAGTCACTTCAAAATGGATTTACAAGATAAAGCACGTTGCAGATGGGAGCATTGATAAATACAAAGAGTGGTTTGTAGCAAGAGGCTTCTCACATAAACAAGGGATTGATTAAGAGGAAACCTTTGCCCCCACCACTAGATACACAACATTAAGCTCACTTATTTCATTGGCTACCACTATGGGATTGAACATCCATCAAATGGATGTCTAGACAACTTTGTTGAATGGGACAATTGGTGAGGAGGTTTACATTGAGCAGCCTCGAGGATTTGAAATAAATCATAGTGAGACTCATGTTTGCACGCTAAAGAAAGCTCTATATGGCTTAAACCAAGCACCTAGAGGTTGGTGTTCAAGAATAGATGCATACCTCTTGATACTTGGTTTTACCAAGTGTTTTGCAGATCCTAACCTATATATCAAGGTGGTACAGGGTGAATCAGTCATCATAATCTTGTATGTGGATGATCTACTAGTCACAGGTGTAGAGCATTAGATTTAGGAATGCAATCAGTAGTTAGCAACTGATTTTGATACGAAGGATCTTGGGATTATGCATTATTACTTGGGATGAGAAGTATGGTCAAAGCTAGTGAGATATATCTTGGTCAAGGTAAATATATGATCAAGATACTTGAGAAGTTTGGCATGATAGATAGCAAGCCCATGGTAACTCCTATGATTACCAATTAAGGAAGTTGAGGAGTTCAAAATCTGGTCCAATGGATCCTACTTGCTACACACAGTTGATTGGGTCCTTGATGTATCTCGTAAATACAAGACCAAACATTTGTTTTGCAATGAATGTCCTCAGTCAGTTTCAGATGGAACCAAAACATGATCATTGGATTGCAACCAATCATATCCTAAGATATTTGCATGGAACCATACATCACTACCTTTAGTATACCTAGTAATGAAATCCAACTTGTGGGATATACAGATTCAGATTGGTGTGCCATTGAGATAGATGAAATAAGCACAATAGGTGGGTGCTCCATCCTAGGGTTCTCCATGGTATCATGGACAAGCAAAAAGCAAGATGCAGTTTCTTTAAGTAGTGTTAAAGTTGAATATGTTGCTGCAAGAGAAGACTGTTGGGAAGCAGTTTGGCTAAGGAAGTTGTTATTAGACTTGTTTGAAGGATCGCTTAGCCCTACATAGATACATTGTGATAATGAAAGTTGCATCAGATTAACAGAAGACCCAGTGTTCCATGCTAGGACGATGCATATAAACAACAAGTACCACTATGTTAGAAGCTTAGTATGAGATGGGGTCGTGGAGCTGCACTATCTACCTACAGATGAACAAGTAGAAAATATTTTGACTAAAGTGTTACCAAACAAGAAGCTTGAGTACCTGAGAGGTAAGCTTGGTTTGGTGGATATCTCTTCCCTAATTAAGAGGGACTGATATTGGATAGTTCTTGTCTTTAAACACTAGACTAGGACTAACAATCGTAAGTCTTAGTGAAGGCCATAAAGAAAGAATGGAGTTCAAAGGGTTGGATAAGCATCTAACGATTGGAACTTCTTATGGATTAGACAATCTAGGAAAAAGAAGTTGTTGACCAACACTCTTTAACGATGAGGTAGGTATCTAAGATGAGAATAGTCAAAGAGGATCGATATTCTTTGAGGACTCGAGATTGGAAATCCAAGATAAGAATAGTCCTAAAAAGACATACCCAATGAACATCTTGATGGGGTATGTTCCTCAGAGGTAGTGTCGAAACTCATGTAAAGCCTCCCAACATAATGCTCTCGAATAAGGATGAGATTGTATAGTTAATGATTTCAAGGACAATGTTGGCTATGATAAAGATGCTTGACAAAAGATGGCTTATCAATACGACTCTTCTTATGAGAATGTTTCAAGATTGAGATTCCTTGTGCCATGTATTGGGATTATGAATACCTCCCTAGTTAAAAGGGAGTGTTGAAAATTGTAACTACATTTGGTCTTCATAATTACTCAATTGTAATCATGACATTGTATATTCTTTATAAAGAAAGAAAAATTTTATTTTATTTTTGGAGTATGGGTTTCATACTCAAGTTTCAATCAAAAGCATGTTCTTTCTGCTTTTAGGTTTTCTAGGTCTTTATAGGATAACAAATAACATTGGTCATGTGTCATAGTCCCATTTGGACTCATTGTAATAAAGAAAAATATTTATTTTTTCAAGAAAAATCCATTTATAAGCCCAATACTAAGTGAGCCCAAGGAGCATATCAAGTGGGCCTTATGGGAAGGAATTTGACCCTTAAGAAAGGTTATATAAATGAGAGGAGATCGACTCATTTGGATATACAAAAGCACAAGTTTGATATGCATTAGCGAAGGAGAAGAAGAGTAGCTAGAAGGATGAAGAAGAGGAGCATAAGTCAAAGCTTGAACTCTGGAGGCTGAAGTTGCAAGGCCGAAATTATGAAAAGCAGTTGCAAGGGCCAAAGTTGTAGTAGCGAAGTTGTGGAAGTTTCCTTGAAGGAGATATTACTAGGGGCTTACTTGGGGCTTGGAGGGTTTGTTGGCTTTAGTATTTGGGTCTTGAAAGTCTCTTTGTAAGAAGATTCTATAAGAAGAGAAGCATGTATTTTGGGTTTTCCCCTTATAGGTGTTTTTTCCTAGTTTGGAGCCTATATTTTGTGTACTTCGTCTCTTTATGATCTTCGTTTTTTTTGGTAATTACTTGATGATAAAAACTAAAGAAGTAATTAAAGTCCAATTAATATCACAAGTAATTATCAAGATAAGGAAAATCATGTATAATATACAAGTCTCTAGATTTTCCAACAAATTGGAGCTTTCTAGATCAGCTCGAATCTACCAAAGATTTTTCTGGGTATTGTGAGAGGAGTTTGTGGTTAACATTTCATAATTCTCTGGGCAATATTTAGGCTAAAAATCAACATTCTTTCAACAATGTGTTTTATGGTTAAACTGGGTAATTCACACCACTTGATGGGCTTGATTTTGGCTTGGAGTTAAGCCAAACCATTTTAGGGCTTTTATGGGTTTGGTGTGAGGAGCCTCAATTTACATTTTAAGATTTTTTGGAGCAATATTGAGGGCAAAAACACTAGTACACCGACAACAACAACATAATTTATGGCAGTGCGATTTGATTATTTGGGCCATTTTCCAACACTTGGGTCTACTTCATTTCACCTAGGTTTTGCATGCATTCAGTGGCAATCCCAGGATCTATTGTCATATTCTATTTTGTGCCCAATTTCCAAAATTATTAATAAAATGGCTCAACGTTATTGCCTAGTTTATTTAATTTTCTGATGGCGCGTGTGTGTGTTAAATTTATATTGTTGTAACTTTATGCATGTCTTTGTTATTTACTAAATATTTTTATTAGGAATATTACAAGGTATAATAAATGTTTTTTTGTTTTTGCAATTATAGTGCCATTTCTTAAGCAATGTTACTTTATGTGATTAGCCCATTCTGTTACAAATAATAAGCCAAGAATTTGTGAAGTCTTTTAATATAGGGAGATAGTATTAAATGTATATTATGCAATTACAATATAAATGCATTTTGATATTACAACATGTTTAAGTTAAGAAGGAAGAACTTTCATATGTAAAAATTAGCATAACATTCTCTTCATATTAAAAAAAATTTGAGGTCTAAAATGAGCCTCCTAAGGAATATTAGAAAATAATAATGAAAATAATAAAATAAGATTAGATTACATCATCAAATTTTAGAGGCAAAAAAAAGTATTTTTTAACTTATATCTTCAACTTACATCCCTAGGGTTTTACTAAAATTTTGAGTGGGAGCATTCGTTGGATGAAGAATTTAATTCCTCATCTAATGAGTACCCATGTGGCATACTTTCGATAGACCTCACTACACGAAGAAAAAAAATGAGAAATGCATGAAAAAACGTGATTACAACCACGTTTTTTCATGTATTTCTCATTTTTCGTTTAGCAAGGTCCATGGAAACTATGCAACATAGGTATTCCTTGGATGAGGAATTAAGCGCTCAGGTAAAACCGTAAGGAGATAAGTTGAAAATATGAGTTGAAAGAATAGTTTTTATATTTTTTTATATTTTACATTTTTACTCCAAACATGGTGAATCATCCCCCATAGTTGACATCATCATCTTGAATTATATTGGTTCGTATAAAGTTGATTTTGGTTGTACATTTTTGTTTTGAGGCTCATTTTAGACCCTAAATTTTAAGCAGTGTACACTTTTAACGTTCACTCCTCATCTCAATTTATGTTAGATGAGATAATATAACCGCCCTAGATCCATCTTAACTCTCGATCTATCAAGTGCCAAGGAATCAAATCTCTCAAAATGTAAACACCTTTTTGAATGAAAAATTTGATGAAAGGTTTGCACCTTAAGAGACGATCCCTCTCAATGCTTGATAGATCCAAAGTTATGATGGATCTAGGTTGGTTTTTTGAAAATATAATTAAGTTAATGAAATAAGTTGAAGTTTACTTTAATAAACTTAATATTAATATTTAATTACTTATTCAAATAAAAACAAATTGTTAGTTATAGGTCATATTAATAACACTGAGTAAAGTGTCATGTCCCTTCTCAAACACATTTGTAATATGGTGTTGCTACACAATTTTGCATGATCTTGGCTAAGGAAAAGAACCCATCATTTTCAACTTGGGGACTTAGGAGGCAATTCGACTTTATATGGTTGCCAGTGGAACATGGGAGTTCGAATTGGCCCATTTGAATAACTTGGAGGGAAAGTCGAATAGGTGGATGGAGGGGCCCACATGAGGATAGGGAGACCCAAGGAGTTATAAGGACGGAGCAACTCTCATTTTGGATTCATTCTTACACCTTGTAATCAAAATTACTTGACTGTTCACTCTGATATTTCGCTGATTCAACTGGCGATTTAGCCACAAATATCTCAAGTGGGAGATTCAACCTCTACTTCGGGGGACATCCGTGCCTACCCTAGATAGTTAGTTTCATAAGTATTTCAGGAGTTTCAGGAGTGCGTTACAACATTGCCATTAAGCCACAACAGGGAGTGTGTATTTTTGGCTAGTTGGAGAGTACACAAGGGGATTTTAGAGCTATCAATGATCAAGCATTTGTCAGGAGAGTTAGAGGATTGGGAGAGCAACAAAGGGACAATCTTTCTTGTGAGTTTGGAGCTAGCAGAGATAGCATCCCAGTAGTTTGATTTACTGTTACCTGGGCCTGTGCAGAGAACCATCACTAGGCTCACGTGGGAGTCGGAGGAAGGAATTATAGAGCTGGAGCTGGTTGGGAGAAGTAGGAGATCACTTGGAGGGCCATTTGAGGAGGATTGCTGGAGTTGGGAGAGCAAAGATTGACAAGATCAGTCACAACAACAAAATTCGAAATTGGAGGAGGGCCAAGCTGTGAAGGGTCAATTTTTGAAGGTTGGAACCAAGGGAAACCCTTTCTGAGTTTTTCTACGTTTGGGCAAGGATCACACTCCTGGATTTATAGAAATTTTTGGGTAGATCTAAGGGGTAAAATAAGGGTCCCAACTCAGCCATCAACTAGAGGAGTTGAGGGGAATTTGGGCCAAAATTCCGAGGTGAACATTTGGCAAACTCCTTCTTGGGTTTTTCTGGGATTAGGCCAAGGAGAAAGGAGCTGAAATCTCATAATTTTCTGAGTATGGGAAGTAGTGATTCCTACCCTTCGAAGTCAACAGACATAGTAGTTTTTGGGGCAGCATAGTTCAATTTGGTGCAACAGTTGTAGAAACCTTCAGTTCAACATTTTCTCACCTGGGTTTTGTCATGCTTGTCCATTGAGACAAGCCTAGGTGCACCATTCTATTTTACTATTGTATTTGATTATAAAGAAGTAATAAAATGGCTAAGCAGTTATTTATTTCCAGTGTTTCCATGGGTGCTTAATGTATATTTCGTTTTTATGATTGCTGGATTGTTTGCTTGATTTGTATATCACTTACATTCCTGTTTAGGAACATTACAGTGGTATCAGAGCCAATCTTAGCTCTGCCTGTGGGAAATATTAGGATCAAACAACATGGCGGTCACCTAGAATGAGGTGTTGAGGATACAACAAATGATAATTGATGTGGGGAAGAAGTTGATTCATTCCTCGGTTGGGAATTCAGACATGATTGCAACCGATGTGGAGTTATTGGGGGAAAAATGGAGGGAATACCAATCATTGGGTCATGGCATTCAGGCGTCCCTCTCTTTTTGGGAATTCTATGAACTATGGGGTATGCACAAACCAATGGAGATTCAGTGGGATTTTCCGAGGATGATGAGAAGTATTAAGAAAAAAGATGAAAGAGTAGTTGAAGGGGCCATGGTTGGCAAAAAAGATAGTTGAGCATACACCCATTAATGAGGCGTCATCCATTGATGAGGTATTTAGGATTGTGACCGAGTTCTCAGGTGATAATAATGCACCACAGGTTGGTGAGGTGCCGGAAGACAACTCCATTGTTTTTGAGGAGCTGATTGGTACAAAGGCCTCCAAATCTATGATAGAGTTTCCAGATGACAGTTGCTTACAACTGACTAGTGAGCATATTATGCATATTGGGTTGTCTATGGAGGAGCATTCGAAGGCTCATGTCGAGCTGATGATGGAGGAGGATGTGCAACCATCCCTTAGGCTAGCCATTGATGAGGGGAAACACAGAGGTTAAGTGTTGGGTTTTCATCATAGTTCACTTCAGAGACCCATTGTCGGGCTCTATAGCGTTATCAACCCACCCTTATGCATTGAATTGAGGGAGGACAAGTTGTCTAGACATACCCGAGCGGGTGGACAAGTTAGCAAGACCGAGCTAAGCATGATACCACATCAACTTGGAGGGCTTGTTCCTTCCACATAGGATTACACATTCAATCTCTCCTTTGGGATTGGAAGGCGAGAGGTACTGAGCTGGTACTCGATGGAGCAGGTTAGGTGGTTGGATACATCCATGGCCGCATGTCGGCAGAGGCCATGGATTACCAGAGGGACTAGAGGGCCGAACTATTTTTGGGATCCAAGTGGGATTTTACATCACATCATAGAGCTGGTAGGTAATGATAGTTGCTACGGATGGATTTGATGCTTGAGCGCACCCACATTTTCATATCTACATCAAAGTCCCAGACAACACTAGTGACATGATGGTTTGAAAGGTGAGCAGACAAATTTCATGAGTTGTCTTGGCATATTAACAGTGCGTGGAGTCACAAGGTGACTAGCTTACTCTAGCAGGAGCTAGTACGAGAAGGTGGCATCGAAAAGCTATCAGACAGGGCATTGTATGGAGAAAGTGCTATCTTACTAGCATATAGGACATAGGGACTATTGAGGATAGGTGCATTAGTGTCATTTATGTTAGCATGTGGGGAGTCAGGCTGCTCAGGTCTTTCATAGCAGATGGGGGGATGTAGCCCACATCATGGAGGGCATACTAGAAGAGAGGTGGATATTTTGGCCCATGCAGGATACTATATGTTACGGGGTGGTATGACAGTGGGCAGTGGTACACATGACTACACAGAGTTATGTCATAGCGTCCAATGTTATGTAGAGGTATGCAGTTTGATGCATCCAAACCCAACGTTAGGCCATAACATCTAGTGGTGTGCGAGGCTATGGAGTGAGGAGCAGGAACCTACAGAGGAGCATGGATATGCAGGGTGGTGTGTCATAGTATGTTGGATTGCGTTGTGGAGTGGTAGTGCCTCACATTCATTGAGTACATGTGGAGAGTGATAGGTACGGTGACATATGCGGGACCCAGGCTAGTACAAGATGGCATAGTCGTAGCTGAGGGTATCCAATGGTGTATAGGGGTAGGCCGCGATGTACAGTGGCATGTCCCAGAGTACTGGGATGATCAATGGTATGCAGGGGTGTATAGTGCTACACAACGAGGTCTTGGAGTGTTTCCTCCGAGGAGACACTTGGATAGAAACACCAGGCATACCTTTGGGCATAGTTCACCCTGGATCGATGAGGACACAGATGAGCGATACTTGATGGTATCCGCGGGGACCCACACGCTTGATGCTCTTCTACATCCCTCATGGGCGCAATCGATTTTGCTGTCTACTTTCTGCACTCTAGGCATGAGCAGTGGGGGATGAGGAGCTCAACCAAGGTGTTTGGGTGACACTCAGCGCATTAGGGGGGATACTTTTCAGCAGTGGCATTAGGTTGGTGTGTCATTTTGTAGCCACAGGTTGGGGGATGAGGTGATCATCTACAGGGGTGGCATATCGTTCATCATCGAGCCTACATTTAAGGATCTAGTCTCGAGGGAGACTTGTGTCACTCTTTTCCCAAGGCATGTCGGGACTGAGCATGAGTAGAGGATAGTGGTTACGACTAAGGTAGTTTCCCAATATGTGTATGTGGTCCATACCTTATATTGGCACATTATCGAGAGGGAAGATGGTAGACTCAAGGGAGATGGTTAGCAGGGATAAGAGGGATCCACATACCCTGAGTCGATTAGGAGTATCAGATACCCATCTTTTGGTTGCATTCAGGGGGTAGCTCTTTGGCACAGATGGCTTCCAACGATCATTGGTACTACGCAGTGGCAGGCACATGACAGAGTAGCATGCATCAACTTAGCCCACAATATATGGATCCTATATAGTGACCGCATGCAGGAACTAGAGACGAGGGCCAAAGGGATTCTATCAGTTGACAGGGTTATGTCATAGCAGGTCTGGCTATGGGATGCAGGGATTCAGTTGATCGATAGATCACTCGTGATGAGTCAAGTCATGGTAGAGAGTGATATAGTTTGCTCTTGGGATGACACATGGGGGTTCATAGAGGGTTTCATCATATGGGGAGGCATACATTCTCTGTTGTTGCACAGGTTCAGAGTTAGATTTGGATGGGTTGGTCTGGGTGCCATGGAGATGTCCAGGCATGATGTGTCTCACCTCTTTTAGTATTCCACCATCGAGTTCTAGGAGAGGATGATACTGACTGCACACGATGGGGAGTATGACATAGTCAGAGTAGCGCAATGTCAGCATGGTGGCACCACTCTGGGACTAGCAGGGAACTAGGGCATCACATCTCTTCACAGCTCAATAACCTTTAGGGATGCGCTAACTCTGCAGGGGGAGATCATACAGGTTTTCCATTTGGATTTAGCGAGTCACTGATGGAGCAGGGGACTTTTGGTGCTTTCACCGGGTAGGATGTTGACTGGAGCAAGGGGAGCTTCATGTTGGACAAGATTGCCTGGGATCCTGGTATTGAAGGATTCTTCCATATCAGGATAGTGCAGAGGCTAGGCACGATCCAGTAGCACATCTGGGACCCTGACACATTTTGCAGTGGCAGTGGAGAGCAACATTTAGAGAGGTTGCTTGCTCAGGCATTGCTTGAGGACAAGCGACTTTTTTTTGGTGTATTGGAGGAGCTTGTCGGATGAGGGGTGCCACCTGGGAGGGTGAACACATTTTGGAGCACCCAACTTTGAGGTTGCTTGAGGGCAAGCAACATTTGGGAGGGGAGGATTTTCATGTCCCTTCTCAAACACATTTGTAACAAGGTGTTGCTACACAATTTTGCACGATTTTGGCTAAGGAAGAGAACCCATCATTTTCGACTTGGGGAATTAGGAGGCAATTTGACTTTATTTGGTTGCTAGTGGAATGTGGGGGCCATTCGCATGGGAGTTCGAATTGGCCCATTCGAATAACTTGGAGGGAAAGTCAAATAGGTGGATGGAGGGGCCCACATGAGGCTAGGGAGGCCCAAGGAGTTATAAGGAGGGAACAACTCTCATTTTGGATTTCATTCTTACACCTTGCAATCAAAATTTCTTGACTATTCACTGTGTTGTTTAGCTGAGTCAATCGGTTGTTTATCCATGAATCTCTCAAGCGGGAGATTCAACCTCTACTTCGTGGGACCATCCATGCCCTCAGTAGAGAGGTAGTTTCATAGGTATTTTAGGAGTTTTGGTAGTGTGTTGCAACACTACCATTCAACCACCACATAGAGTGTGTATTTTTGGCTAGCTGGAGAATATGTAAGGGGAGTTTGGGGCTATCAGTGATCAAGAATTTATTGGGAGAGTTAGAGATTTGGGAAAGAAGCAAAGGGCTAGAATTTCTTGTGAGTTTGGAGCCAACAGAGCTAGCATCCCAGCAGTCTAATTTACAGTTACCTAGCACTGCATAAAGAGCCATCACTAGGCTCACATGGGAGTTGGAGGAAAGAATTGTAGAGCTGGAGATGGTGGGGAGAAGTAAGAGATCACTTGGAGGGCCATTTAAGTAGGATTGCTGGAGTTAGGAGAGCAGAGATTGACATGATCAGTCACAATAACAAAATTCGAAATTAGAGGAGGGTCAAGCTACGAAGGGTCAATTTTTGAAGGTTGGAACCAAGGGAAATCCTTTCTGGGTTTTGGGCAAGGATCACACTCCTAAATTTATAGAATCTTATGGGCAAATCTAAGGGGTAAAATAGGGTTCCCAACTCAGCCATCAGCTAGAGGAGCTAAGGGGAATTTGGGCCAAAATTTCGAGGTCAACATTTTGCCATTTCTTTCTTGGGTTTTTTTTCTGGGTTTAGGCCAATGAGCAAGGCACTGAAATCTCATAATTTTTTGAGCATGGGAAGCAGTGATTCTAGCCCTTCGAAGTCAGCAGACAGAGTAGTTTTTATTCAGTTTGGTGCAACAGTTGTAGCAGCCTTCAGTTCAACATTTTCTCACCTGGGTTTTATCATGCTTGTCCATTGAGACAAGCCCAGGTGCACCATTCTATTTTACTATTGTATTTTCTCCTAAAGAATTAATAAAATGGCTGAGCAGTTCTTTATTTCTAGTGTTTCCATGGGTGTTTAATGTATATTTCATTTTTCTGATTGCTGGATTGTTTTCATTCTTTGTATATCACTTACATTCCTATTTAGGAACATTACATAAAGTGAAATTGGACTTTGGTAAAATTATTAAATCATTAAATTAAATCAGAGTTAGTTTTTATGTGAAGCTAAATACATTGTTTTAATGCGAATTTATGATAGACCTGGCATTGAGTCCTTGTTTTCAAATTGATAATGGGCATCTTTGCCTACCCATTGAGATAGTTATTACGAGGCTTTGTTTTGTTGCAATGACAATCTATAAGGCTGGCCGAGCATGCCTTGGGTAGCTTTGCATAATGGCAAGACATGCATAAGTATTAAATAACTTGGAAAAGAAATTTAGCTAAGTATGGATATAAGATGAGGGTTGTCATTTGGGGTTTCTTAGATAAACTACATAAAGAATTGGATGACAAACATTCCTTAGTTCATGGGTGTTGTTATCTCTCAACAAGTTTTCTTGGTTGTAACAAAAATAATCCCTAAGGTAACCATTTCAAACCAATCTTGTAGATTGGAGGCTAGCCCCTCCACTCCAAAGAGAGTTCTCTCTAACAACCTAATCACTAAACTTAACAATTATTCGTGTCTTCAAACAATGACTAGATCCTCAATAGGGTTGTGTTGAAAATATGGTTTGGTTGGATGAAGCAGTTAATCCACTAGGAAATGGGGTCAACAAATCGGGTTTTCAGATGCAACTACCAAGGTATTTACTATATGAATCAAAATGGACAGAGGCAAGATAGATGGCAAACTGTAGACATATAGCAGCGCATGAAACATGAATCTTGCAAGCTTTAGAAGAAAGAATGCATATGTCTAAATCATATGAACGAGAGCACTAACTAATGAATTTTGTCACCTAATCTCATTTAAACATCAGAAGGGAAAAGATAAATGACATCACATAGAAATGAAACTATCACAGAAGAAAATTAGTTGAGTATACCATCACAAGAATCTTTGTATCATGAACATAATATCCTAGTCCTCTTGGCGCTTGAAAATATAAGTAATTTGATTACACAAAACAAAAAGAGTCTACTTTGTTTCAAAGTCCAACTTTTTTTTCCTTATTTTTGATACATTATATAGGAAAATTGCATAATTTTTTCAAGATCCACCAATTCTAGAAATTTAATTGTTAAATATTACAAAACCTTATAATATAATTTACAAAATGTAATAAATCCTACCATTCTAGCTATTCGAGCCTTATCTTGGCATCTAAACCAAAACACAATATCTATGCAAATTGTTACGAGACCTCTGCTAATTCTCTGGAACATATGTATGAGTCACATGCTAGACTTTAGGATCTGAAATTGTTTACTGCTTTGTAGGGTCATTCACCATGTAGGCCATGCGTAGATCCTTCCTATAGCTATCCATGAGATACATTAAACCTGCAAACAAAATCTCCTCAAGTCATGTAACTGAATTTACACCTGTCTCCCTCGTCATATGGCATCTCCTTTTCATTGAACCTGTGACGGAAACCATCATCTGCGTGTATAAATCCACAAAATCTTGTACAACTCATCATTAGGCCTTAAAGTATGATAACCAAATTGTTAGAAATCTCTATTGAAGTTTTATGAAATATATTAGTCAAATTAGGGTTTTTATAACAAAAATCATTTCCCTTGTTCTTGGTTCAAAGCAATGCTTCACCAAAAACACAGCTTTGTTTACTCTTCCATGGCTTCAGCAGCTTAAGCAAGCATGCTCAACTTGTCTTGGTTAACTCTTGATTTGGTAACCCTTTTCCCTTTTCTTGATTATTTTGTTGACTATTAGGGTTTCTTGTTCCTTTGCTTATGCATATTTTGTTTTGCTCTTTTTTGTGGTTCTCTTCTTACCTTTGGAAGATTTTGTATCTTCTTCTTCATTAATAATTATTGTCTCTTAGAGTTTAGGGTTGAATTGTGCTTTAAATCTTAGTCTCAACTTATTGGTAGCTATCACGTGTGGCTTTCTCAAGTAATAAACTGAGACTCTGTTTCTCGACTTGTATCCTTTGCCCCCCTTTTTGGATAATTTCCCCTTTTATTCTCTGCTTTATATGCCTTGACTCTTTCTTCTTTTGCATTTATTGTTGTTCTTCTTCGGTTTTTCTCTTATAAACCCTAGTTTTTCTTTAGTCATAGGGTTTTATGTGTTTTCCTATACAAGGATTTGATGACTAAGATCCCCTGCCTCTGTTTCTAGAACAAGGGTTTCAGCACTAGCTTTAGCCCTAACCTTTCTTTGTCTTTTGGGTGTAGGGTTCACCAAATTTCTTCTTCTCAACTTCTCGATTTTCTTATTCAATTCATGTATGTACAATATCTTAATTAAACCATGATGACATATATCATGAGGTAATAACTTTGCTCTGGTTCTAACTTTAGTAACCATTTTAAATAAGCTTTGATGCAAGAAATAAGGTAGACTAGTTTTACCAAACCCAACTAAATGACATTGTTATCACTTAAAAAATGATCACCTAGCCATTTCTAATTAGGTGGATCGAAATACACCATGTAGTTAATTTTACCATAGTAAAATCACTTTCACCATGAGAAATAATTTAGTAAGCCATTTTTATTAAATTATTTTTGTTTAAAATTAAAAAATCCCATGAGAATAATTGAATAATATCATTATATTATTTAATTTTAACCTAGGAATAACTATAAATCTTTGTTTGAAAATGATTCCTTGTCACATTTGACTAAATCACTAGGAATAATAAATAAATTATTATTTTATTTATTATTCCTTAATTCTATTTTTAGAATAATTGTTAAATCACTATTTGTTTTTAATTTCACAACATTTTTAATTCACGCGAAATAATTAATAAATCATTATATTTGTTAATTATTTCTAAATAAATATATTTGACCATTTTGAATATCTTTTCCTTCTCCAAAATTATAATAAGTATTCCTAACGGTTAGATCTTGATTTGGTCAATATTATTTTATTATTTCCATTTTAGAGATCAACACAATACTTTGTTATAAAGAAGATGTTTTTTCATCCATTCTTCACTATGATCATTATCATCGTCACCATTATCACTTTCTCACATTTGAGCTCCCACTTGAGTTCCATTATTTGTTTTGGGTTTTCTACATATTGAGAGAGAGAATAGATCATTGAAGCACAAGGACATCAAAGGACCCATTCCACGGAGGGGGATTTGTAGACCCTTTTTGTAGATCTCCTTCACCAAGTGTTATTAATAAATATTGTTCATTTTAAAAGTCTTTCCATATTGCATTATTACATTGGATATCTATTGTTGTTTACTGTTTTGGATCACATATATATTTTTTTACTGCAGGGTTTTCTCGTTTTATTATTGCAGATCTGAAGCATAAGCAACAACATATTGTTGTTAGGGTTACTTGTCACTAATGACATAAGTGAAGTATTTTTAGTGCACTTGCTAAGAATTTTCATACTAACAGACATAAAAATCTCATATGGTATAGATAGATTTTGGAATACTTGCCTTCACTTGTAAAGAATAATTGCAAAATATTTAAGGCAATAGACCATTCGAGCTTCAACATATTTGAGGGATTCCCATGCTCCAATTATGGTTCTGGTACTCTTCCTTTAAGAAGAAATTAAGAGCGACATTCTACATCATTTGTTTCTTAAACCACTTCTCAAACTCGGTAGGCAACCCCGTGATTTCTGTTATTGAATTTTCAGTAACTAAAAAGTCCACATATCTTATCCAAGCTCTATTGCCATCAAAAGGGTGAATAAAATCATGAGACCCACTCAAGTTATAACTGTTAAACCGTTGGTAAATCGACTCCCTTCCCGTGTTTCTGAATAAATATGAAGTTTCATTATAGACCTCAAACCATACTCCATCTGGTTCATACCGTCTTACATGGCTTGACTTTCCCATTGTTTGATTGAGAAAAAGTGCAAACTTTACCATGCGCTATAAAAAATTGCTAACAATTTCACTGTCTGTTGCCAACAAGTCACCTGGGTTTGCTGGAGATGGTTCATTTAACATAATTCTGGTTTTGATACTTTACCTCTTAAAACCTCTTTTACCGTTTTGAAACTAACTCAAAACATCACGTCAAGTCCTATTATAGGTTAAATTTCGTCAAAAAATTTTAGAGTGTTCAAAATGACCCAAGTGATAGTTATAAAACTTTGTTTTTCTCAAAATTCTGCAGGCACTATGAAAATATTTCATAGTGCGACTTGTAGGCGCTACGAAAATATTTCATAACACCACCTATTTTTGGCATCTAATTGGTGCAAGACTTGTGTATAAAAAAATTGGCATGACAAAAACAACTTTCTTAACATGTTTTTTAACCCTTTATGCCACCTTTTCACACCAAAATTTTACATAATCCAACACTTAAGCCCATTTTTCTTGTAATAAAAACCTTAAATGACTTTCAAAACATTTTGACCCTTTTTTAAAACTATAAACTTAGTGCTAACAGGTGCATTGGCCAAAAGTGTCATGACTTGGGTGTACAACACCTTAGTTCGTAGGTAGGAGTGCGTGGTCAGACAAATAAATGCCCAGCATGACATGCAACATAAAGAAATATAAGGAGAACCTTGAACATCATTCAAGAAAGATAGTTGGAATATTGAATGCATAAGACAATTGTAACACCCTAGGCAAGATCACATGATAAAAACGATGTGTGGACCCATGGGCTAAGCATTCCAAAGACGTAGCAGATGGTTAGGTGGATTACACATTAGTACAAGTTTGGATGTGGGGTAGATTGCAAGGCATGTTAAAAGAAGGCAACAACAAAACACCTTCCACTATATAAAGAGGATGCCTCCATTTTACAAAGACATTAATTATTTGGTCATGCAATCAAGGATTGACTCCTTCACTAAGTGGACAAGGAGTTCTACAGTGCAAAGTATAGGTTCTTGCATAATGAATTATTTAGATGATGATTAGCTATGGGGCAATCTACACATGGGACTTATACAAATTGGTGAGTGTCCAAGGCATGGAAAATCATTTGTCTAAAAGCATGACATCCTTCCCAACTTCCTTCTAGTCATCATAGGCACACCACACGTCTTTGTTCCAATTAAGGACATTAAATAATTGTCACGAGGCACTAAAACTACTCTAGAGAGCTGGAGAAAGTCTTGCCTCAAGATGAATATATGATCCTACAATGGTGCCATTATCAAGTATGAACTACCAAACCAATCCCCAACCTTCAAAGGTGTAGAATGAACTACACATGTTATTGGATTCACTATTAAATTCACCATCTTGAACGTCAAAATGTTGCTCTGAATCTTGGGATGAAGTGTTGTAGTGACTCATTCACTTATACAATTTTGGTTTGCACCGACGTCTACAAAGTTTTCCACCTTCAACCCACTCACAATTGCAATCACAAAACAAAAACCATTAATGTAAACCATTAATGTATTCACGTTAAAAACATGTTCATGACCTTTTGCCACGAACTTTCCTGAACCTATTGTCAAGGAACCCAAAACCTCCAACTTTTCCTTTAAATATGTTTGCACTTGGGCTCTTCCCAAGGTTGTTGGCTTCACCTTGAATATCAGTTGCACTTGGAAATCCTCTCAGTCTTACAACTTCTTATTCAAAGGAAAAATCCATTACAAAATGATTATGAGAACAAAAGAACAAGCAAATTCCTTGCATATGGATTTAAACCATTTCAATTGCTTCCTTGTTGTAATGCCATTATCATCTTAGGCATCTTCCCTTTCGAATGATCCTAACTTAGGGATCACCCAAATTTTTATTGGTTTGTTAGAGTCTCCAACTTTTGAACCTGAGGTTCAACCCATGCATTAGTATGCTCTTTTTTTCCACATGCACCATATACAATTAACAAATCTCTTAATCCTAATGTTCCAATCCCATGGCCATGGTATCCATCTTAATCTTCCATGATCCTTAATCTATGCTTTCCATGTTGCAACTCATGAATGGGTTAACCTTCTAGGCACATTTGGAAAACATGCCCAAGTCTCAAAGACTTGGTTCACTTTACTACTCCAAGCCTCCAACATTCTGAAACAAAAAGAGAAATCATCATTTTATGCATACAAATGATCTTGACTACTTACCACAACAAGACATTAAGTCTACATTTTCTAATATTCAAGCGACTATTATGACTACCTAGCAACTCATCCCAATGTATGCTACTTTGCTTCAAGTTTGCCCAAATGTGATGAAGAGTGCTTGAACTACTCTAATAATATCACTTGTTTAGAAAGTGGTAAAGAGTATGTTATACTAACACTTGTCATGGATCTACAAGTCTTAATTAAAGTTCATTTTTTCTTCATATCTGATAATGCAGAACTATCTTACCTTAGTCACAGGGGCTTGGTTATCCTACGCCTACTACAAGTAGACTACAATATCCCTTTCTAATCCCTATAATTTGAAAGTGTAATTAACATCGGTAATGTTGGATAACCAAGATTATGTCAAACCCTATCAAAATGGAAATGATGTCAAACCTTATCATGTGTAAATATTTTTAATTATATTTATATATTGTTGAAACTAAAGGAGAGAACAACCTACATGGATCCTGATGCATGTAAGAGAAACTTCATCTAGAGAAAGATATGAGGGGGATTGGAGAAACTTCATATCTGGCTAAACTAATTGATTAAACCCATGTTAAGACAATTGAACTACTTACACTACCATCAATTATGAGGGAATGGGGAAAATGGTACCAAACTGCTCAAAGGTATGGGAAGCTCATCACTATAAGACTTATGGAATTTTATCATAAGCTTCTCATCTAACCTGATGGACAAATCTAAGAAAATTTTGATAAAGAGGTTGACCTATGAAAGAGAAGAAAATGATGAAGAACATGGACAAGGAAGCACTTGTGCACTAGATAGAGAGTAGTGTGAAGAGTGGAAGCGTAAAGAGGAAAGAGCATAGAATTATGAAGGAAAGAAGAGAGAAACTCATGTGGTTGATCAGAGAGCACAAAAACATAATATACAGACAACATAGACGTAGAGGAAAAGAGAGAGTTGTAGGAGAGTAGAACCCTGAACCTTGTATGTGAAGGAGAGTGGCCTTCACATCTTTTGAGGTGAACTCTATATAATCCTAAGTGAAGTTTCCCGCAAGGCATTAGATCTATCTAGGGGTTGGTTGACTATAAGAAACTTGTGGCGTAGATGTGCCTACAGTTGAGTGGAGGGTGGGACTCCCTTATTTCGTTTCGAGTCTATATAAGTGATTCTAGATAAGTTTGTTTAATCCCATATTAATGGAATGAATTATTGTTCAATAGTTTAAATTTTCGTGAAGTTAGACCAATGTCAATGTGGCAATGGTAAGTGTTTTGATGTTGAGATATTTTATTCAATATGCATGAATAATGAAATCTTTGTATGATACAATTGCTTGAATAATTGAATAATGCCTCCCTCATGAATAAATGTTGTATGTAGAGGTAACCTTCCACATGTATTACATGTGATAAATAGGTGTTACTTGTTCACAAAATGAAACTGTATAATTGGTTGTAGTGATTGTAATTGACTCTAAGTTTCATGAAAGCGTTATGGCTAGACTATTATGCATGTTAGCAAAAATATAGGTAGATAATTTATTATGATGGTTTCCTAAAAATGTATAAGTTGAATGTGGTATGTCGAACTGAGTAATTATGCTTAGTCACTAGCTATTGTTTAACCCCCTTTTTCTTTAATAATTAATTCACTAGAACTGATGGTCCCTACATCTACGTCATCACCCGTGGTTATTTACACACCCATCAAACCGATTGATCTCCCTTCTCATCACCTCGATCTACAATTTGCACTACCATGACTTACACGTCTGTTAGCCTAAACCAGGACCAATGCAATTAGGGATACGACTCATGGTTCCATCCCCAAATCTAGCAGTCCACATCTCCCACTATATATGTTGACCTAAGAGAGTTGTGCCACCCCACCACCTTTTCCAATGACATCACGGGGAAGAGGCATCACAACATTGATCGAGTGGGCCTTCCTTTTCCCTCTTCACCTCCAATTGGTCTACGAAGGATAGTATAAGATTATGACTAGTCAACTCGCCCTCCCCACACACAATCTCGATAAGGAGTGAACTGAGTGAACCAATCGGGGCCTGCCGTGTCTAGGTCTCCCCTATGGGAAATGGTATTTGTGCATAGGATTTGGTTATACGTTAGGTCTCCATCAAACTCCATTTCACTACTGATGAGCATGGGATCCTTCCAAGTTTGGCTGCAATTTTTTCGCAATCATCATGATCTAGATCAACATCACTACCTGACCTTCATGACTTTCTAGCCCTTACATGTGCTACCCTCCTGAGCTTATGTTTGAATAAATCCTCCTATGTCTACAAGAGTTGTTAAACACCAAAAGGATCTGGACGGAATTGATATCCCTCATTGAGCTACAGGCCAAGGAGCACCCTTAGCCCCATAATGCCATAGAAAGCATCACTGCGAAGCTTTTGGAATACCTGTATGACTGCTAAAAATGCAAGGCTACCTGCATCTCTCAAGGAAAGTTTGAGCTACTATTGTTAGAAGAGGATATCATCCTTGTTATTGACACCCACTTTCCAAGCCAGTTCACAAACTTGAAACCCTTATACTAGGATACGTCCATTGGGACTTGTATGCACATACATATCCAATGATTATCTCTATTGTAACTTTTATCTCATAATAAAGGACTCACTTGTTACAACTTATAATATTTGGCCTTGGTTCTTGAACCATTTCTGAGGTTTATGAATGTACATTTTTGTTTAATATGCATGTTAATAACATAGTCAAATATTTCATAACACCCATTCCTTTCCATGGATTTATTATACCTCTATTGCTGACATTTATAAACATTGTTACAGTCTAGTATTAGAACACATTAAATACCTCTGTTGCTGACATTTATAAACATTGTTACAGTCTAGTATTGGAACACATTAACATTATCATTTTCACCACCATTTCAATCTAGAAATGCTATCTCATATTCATTAACACAACAAAAATATAAGACACTTTATCTTGGAATATCTTGGGAAATTGAGTCTGGGACAAGGACTCCCCACCCAACCTTATAGAGCTACAACCAAGATTACTTATAGCTGTCACCCCCAAGCCATATTCTAGAGAATGAGGGGCTTGATTTAGAGATAATGCCAACTTCCAATTGAAACAAGGACTCCATAGGACCTCTCTCCTCCACCCACTAGCCTCTTAGAAGTCAATATAACGCAGGGAGTCCAAAGGCCAACTATATCCACCCTACAATAACAAGGGAATCCAAAGAATAACCTCTCCAAAATTAACAACACACAGTGGTTCCACCCACTCAGGGGAGTCCAAAACACACTAATAATCAACAACAAGAAGGTTTCATAGGTCCCCCCTCCAGGAATCGAAGGACCCAATCCTCCACCCACACCACTGAGGGAATCCACAGAAGACCATCTCCACCCTTTGGCTTTACAGGGACTCTGGAGGCATTTCTCTTCGCCAAGGAGAAACCATATGTCCACCAATCTTTCCAACCAAAAACAACTCTTTATCCTCTTGTCTTCTCATTCTTTGTCCGTTGGAGTGGTTCACCAAGTTGAGATCTCCCTCCACTCATGTGTCTGTATTTTTCTTCCTTGATCTCTCTTAGATGAGTTTGAGTTCCCCTCTCTTTTTGCTGCATAGGGTTTGACCCCCTATCCTTGTTATCTGCATTATTAACCTACGTTTAATTTTTTTGTCCTCCTTTTCTTGTGAGTGTTTGTTAAGGTAGTGATCTAAAAATCACCCTATGAGTGACCTCAGTTAATTAACTATTAAATGAAGGTATTACAGACTCATGTGCTGGTGTGTGTCTATGTCATTTTAGGCAACAGATCGATCAGATTGCAAAATACGTAGACACTTGGAATGGAAAATAGCAGAGAAACATAGTAAGAAAATACAAGAACACAACAATTAATAAGGAGTTCACCCTCTTCTCGAGGGCTACTTCTCCGGTCCAGCTCTCGGTGGTGGCCTTCTTTTATTGTGTCTTTAAAGCAGAGAATTACAATGAGGAGCTCATTTTGGGTCTCCTGAAACAGAATTGCTTGGCAGGGTGGTTCTTGGATTCCCCAAGCCACTAGAGTACACAGACTCTTTACCTTACTAGCTCTTGACCTCTCTTATCTACATTGGAAGGAGCCCAATGTGGTGCTCAGTTTCTGACAGATACTCTCAGGGATGGCTTGAACCTCTCAAGCTCTTTGGTGCTTGATGTTTCCTTTGATCATCTCAACCCTCTGTCTTTTTGCTTTTTGCTTCATTGTCTTCTTCGCTTTTGCTCTCTTCGTCTTTGTTTCCTTCTTTTCATTGTGTTCGGTGTCCTTTGTTCTGTCTGTTCATGGCTTTAAAGCCAATTGACCTCATGACTATTTGATTCCCCTTCCATCTCTGTTGGATCGTCTGCTGCTGCTCGCTTGGAGTCCCCTGTCTCGGCGTCATCATCAGGCTCAGAGGGAGTGGCCACTTGTCCTCCTACGAATGACGCCAACTCTTACTCTTCGGTTCGGTTCTTCGGTTACGTCGGGAAATGACTCATCTGCCACCTCAACAGTCAAATCAGACCTCAAATTCTTATAGATCGCAGCTTAATCCCCTGTCGAATCTGGTTCTTTCATTAGGCACGTTCTCAACTATTAGATCTAGAGCCTCCAGATCCAACGCCATTCGCTCATTTCGCACAATTGACTTGCTCGACCATTAGCACACGATGAGCGGCGGTTTTCTCTCTCCTCTTCTTGCCACGCGTCGGGCGTTGAGTGGAATCACTAGGTTTCAGCCAAATCCGCTTACCGCCCAAGGTTGCCCCCAATAAATATCGCCGGTTTTGGAGTGCGTGTCTCACCTTTAGCCTTTTCCGTTCTCCCCACGATTTTCCCGGCTTCCATGCGACTGAGCACTCGGGGCCTCTCCTTCTCGAGGGGTTTTGCCCAATCGCTAATCGCGCATCAGAAATTGCCTCCTTTTCCCGATCCAGGCTTCCCAGGTGCCAGTTTCACCTCCTACGTAGTCTCCATGGGCCTCAGTCAGCATGATTTGACCGAGGTCCTCATCGTTCCACGCTGGCTGCCAACTGCCACTGTTTAGAGGTCTTTCTGATCACTCTGTGCTCTTGAATTCGAAGTTTTTGTCCTGATCTGACACAATCATGGTACTTTGATTTTTCCTCATGGATCCAATTCGGATCAGGTAGAATGCCCCACGTACCTCCTTGTAACCCGTATTAAATTCATGGACAATCCATTAAGGCTCACCAACCAACTCTTTTAATGGTTGTCCTAAAACAATTCAAATTTCTTACATAAGAAACCCACAATAGTCTCGAGCAAGCAACCTCCCTAACCTCTAGATTTTGTGTCCCTTTGACTCAACCTGTCTAATTCTATTTATTTACAATAGAAGTTAGAAGAGAATCGTGGCTAAGGCTATCAAAAAGCCCTCCCCCTTGAGGGAACATCGCCCTCGGTGTTCTTTTCCCATATGCAACACCAGAGATAAAATACAATCACACACTGAGTTATGGAGCTTTATATGCACATCTATATACAATATTTACATTATATGATAATTTTCCTTAATAGACAAACAAAAGTGGGCATGTTTCCTTCATGGAGTCAACCATTTCCCAAGTGGCTTCCTCTAGCCCAAAGTGCTTCCACTACACCTTGACTTGTTCTATGACTTCATTCCTTAGATTGAGACTCCTCTTGTCTAGGATGAAAATTAGCTCTGGCTGGAACTATCTCTTTGGATCCACCTATAGCACAGATCAATCAATCACATGATTAGGATCCTGCATATATCTTTTAAGTAAATAGACATGAATAACATCACGACTTTAACTAAAGAAGGTGTTGTCGCTACTACAATACCCTTCAAAATTTTGGCCTGAACCAAATTTTGAAGCCTACCTTGGTATTGTATATTGTCATCGCAAACATTGAAATACATTCCATGTGTTTTCTCTAAGTGTTTTGGTCCTTTTGCAAGAAAAGCAAAATATCATATTTTTGCATGTTAAGTGTCGCATGATGTATATAAGCTTATTTTGGTGGTTTCAAGAGGTTATATTTGTGAAAATTAATTGACCTTACCTTGTAAACATCTTTCGCACTCATTCCCAAAGTTGTAAGCATTGTCACACAAGTGTCATCGCACGCAAAGTGTATCTTTAGTTTCACACTTGTCAGAGTCATCGCAAATTTGTCACACTAAGGGAAGTAAGTTGTTAATGTGTCCTGGATGATCTATGTTCTTGTGTCTTCAAGTGTCTGTTGAAGCCTCGAAAATTGTTGCCTCAACATGGGAGGAAAACCACCCAATCCGGACCTTAGTCGGCAGCGCCTTTTTTGTTTGGAGTAGTGGCTCCGACTGGGGATAATGGGACCAATTTCCCAATTTGTTTAATGCTTGTACAAAAGGGGGTGATGTGTGATGTTTTAGAGTAACGTTTAAGCTAACGGTAATCTAGTCTAAACTAATCAATCACAAATGCATTTAACTTCTAATTTTTAAAAAACTATCTAATCGTACTATACCTGGGATAAACTTGATATATGCGATTTACAATAATTTCTAAAAGCAATTGGTAATAAAGATCATTAAATTACGATTATAAGTGAATCCGTTTTAACAATAATCATTTCGTATAAAAAGTTAGCTGAAACGATTGTGAGAAATATATCGCACAAAGAGTTATTCATATATTCAACATAAAATAAAGATCATCATCATACATAAGTGCAATAACGATAATCAAAATTTGGACTTTCATACATAAATAATTCGAAAAAGAAATGATTGCTTAATACATAAGTAAAAAGGATTATGAGATAAAAGTACCATTTCTAATACATCCTACTCATGCGTTTAAGCAATATTGATCTATATTCAATCCATTCAACATCATCTAAGAGTACAAAAGTGCAATTTCAATAGAAGATGTTAAATCAGATAAAAATAAATCTTGTTCCATATATTTCACTAGAACTTCCTCAAAGGGACAAAAATGCATGTTTTGAAGAGAGTTTCTGATAAAATTCTGGACCCTTCTCTAAATGTATGAGAAGGGTTTAAATACTAAAATTATAAAACCAAAAATAGATTATTACAAAAATAGCTGAGGAGGTTTAAACGACCTACCTCAATTTATGCAAAAATAAAATCAAAATTAAAGTAAACAAGGTGACTAACTATGTTGCATTTGATCCTTCAGATCGTAAATATCCACCATAGGCTTCAGCTGTGTAGGGTGGCTTACTTCAACTTTCAACTGTCCATCGAATACGACATCGCTCAGCGCTGGCGCCATTTTCTTGGCAGAAGTGGTTAGGCATTGCAAGGTCATCCATTGGCTGTGAGGCTTGACCAAATGTTTCCAATCTGCCTCCCAGTCTACCCTGGTCATTTGCATTATCACTTCCGCTTTTTCTTCCGCTGCTTGTTTCCATTGTTGTTTGAACTGTTTCGCATCTGGAAGGAACCCTGGAATGGAGTCTGCCACTAGATTGGCACCATGCAAATTCTCATTGATATTTTCTATGATAATGTTTGTTGCTGCCGCCGCGTCTGTTGTTGCCTTTTCTGCTTCTTTAAGCCGAGAATCCCAGCTTGCAAACATAATTTTCTTATGTGATTCTTCTAGCTTGGGTAGGTTAGCTTTTTTTCCCTCCTCTGTATTTTTCCAGGCAATGAAATCAAAGACCTTTTAAAGATCTCATCATATTCAAGTTGCATTTCTACGACTTGACTTGTCAGCTTATCACTTGTTTCGTATTAAGATTTCCAGTGTGAAATCTTATGGCACAGTAATTCTTTTTGATGTGTCAACTCGGAATTAAGTCCGAGTGCTTTGGTAAAAAATTGATCAATTTTGAGATTGTCTTTATGTAGATCAGTTATTTCCTGCACTTGTGCTTCCTTCTCAGCTACACTGGTTCGATGTTCTATTTGCATCTGTTCAAATTTCTGTTGAAGCTTGGCCAATTGTATCTCTGCTTGTTGGTCGGTTTTGACTTGTTGTAATTGTTGCTCAAGCGATGTTATTTTATTTTCCTTTTCTCTAAGAAACATTTGGAATTTTGTTGCTTTGTCTATGGTCATTGTAGCATAAGCACCTGCAAGCTATGCGAGTCTAGTTAGGTTGGCGAATGGATCGACAGGCGATTCCTTCCACAAAACATCCATTAGTTAATTTTCAGGGGTAGTAACAGCTATAAAGTCCAATTTTCTTTTCTTTCTTTGCCTTTTCACCATGGCCTTATGTTGTGGGCTATAGAATACATTTAGAGGGGGTATTTCTTCAATTCTCAAAATTATTTCGGAGGTGGGGGTAACAGGGATATGCTTTATTTCTTGTTCATTTGTAGTTTCTTCCACTGTAATTTCTAGAGCTGTTTTCTGTTGTGGAGTTTTCAACTCTGGCACCTGTTCCTCTATATTGACACTTTTATTAAAATTATCCCACTCTTGCTCTAAGTCAATTACCATGGGTTTTATTGGTTGTGCAGAGGTAGTAGGGATTTCAACCTGCTTGCTAATTGAAGCTTCTTCAGCTATCTTCTGTGTAGATTGGGCCGTATCATTTATTGACTCGATACTTCTGCTTTTGCCATTTTGTGATGAATGTTGCGATTCCCTGATAGATTTTTTTTCAGACTCTACCCCAGAATCAGATCTGGAATTTTCTTTGGAGTCACTTTCTATAGTCACACTAGGAGTAGGCTCCCTTATTGGTTCAATTAATAATTGGTCCAATGGGACCATTGCAAGCCTTGTTTCTTTGTAACTATAAAACTTTTCCAGATATTCATGGTCCAAAAGTAGTTGTGTTATATGATTCACCTCTGCAAAGCTGTTTTTCTGCAAAAAGATGTCATCAAAACATCCTCCTCATTAGTGGATACTTTTATTTTCACCAAAGTGGTGAAATTCTTGATAGTGCCAAACAAGTCATATTGTCGTCGAGGGAATTTGGGTAATTGCAGAGATAACATGTAATATGCTTCTTTAAACGCGTGTCCCAGGTCGTGTAGCGCAAATGCTCCGCACTGTACAGGAAATGCATGCCAAATGGCCTTTTTTGACTCTTTCAGTGTATGGCTTATTCCTCCCTCACTAGCTGTTTGATAAGCTATCTCCCTAACCACCAATTTATTTGGAACATAGTATGGGAGGATTTGGGGAGAGGTGATGCTGCCAAAAACTCTGATATATGTAAATGTTTTCTCCCCGAACCATCTGGCCACCGGGAGGATGTCAACTTCATCTTCTTGGGAAAACCTTGGGGCATCTCGATTATAAAGCCGCTTGTGAATAAGGAGCATAACTCCATGGCAAATCTTGAAAAAATGTGGTTGAAAATTGGATACCCACATGACGTTGTGGTACATGTGAATGGGAAGTGGATTTCGAATAGTCCATTTCCATTCCATGATGGGGAACTTTGAATTAAAACAAATAGAATCCATAACATAGGTGCTCATAAAAAATGGAGGGTAAACCCTCGAAGCAATACTTCTTCTCCTTCTATACTCGATAATTGTTTTTGCTAAATTGTCTGACAAGATTTGTGCCTAATTCATTATAGATGTGTTAATGATTGCGTCTATTAATGACAACCACTATGGGGAGAACTTAGTACTATCTGGTCTACCAAACAGTCTACATAACATAGCCGCAACAAAACTATAAGGGGGACAAATAGATGCAGTAGTGTACATACCATTTTTGTCTTTATTGATTTTTTCTTCATTATTTGACCAGGCGCGGGTGAAATACGTTGGGTCGATGTTCTCTTTAGCAAAATTCTCTGAATCGCCTATTGTAGATGACCTGTGGCTCTGGTAGGTGGTACATAAGCCGTAGGTTGTCCGGGGTAAAAGATCTGATGACCCCTTGGCTTCTCATCTTGAATTCTCTATCTGAGATGTTGGCTTCATTGATAACCCATTTTACCATGTTGATATAAGGGATTATCTTTGGCCAAGCGGCTATGCGGTGGAAAAACGAGCAAGCCGTCTCTAGCATGGAAGCGTCCAAGGAATCTCGTCCATCAACTGTGATATTTGTTTCCATAATCCTCAATGTTCCTCCTCCAGTATGTTGTACATAGCCTCCCATGTAGAGGTTCCTCCCTCTCTGTTGCATGTGGTATATGTGAATAGGGGATTCATCTCTATCTTCTCAGAGGCTACAACCTTGCCTTTCTTCCCCACTGTTATCAACGCTCTCCTCTGTGGGTTTTTCCTGAAATGAAGAACAACAACTATCAGACACTCAAAGATGAACGTAAAAAAATGAAATAATGCAGATAACTTGTAAAGGTGGTAAAATAAGCATCATTTGAATGCACATAACAAGATATTGTATCAATTTGAATGGTTTTTCACACATAAATGTAGTTATTTCCCACTAATGGCCACTAATGATTCGTTATACCTTAGCTTTATTGCTCATAAATGTCTGCGTCGTAAAATGGGATGAAAGCTTCTAGGGTGGTGAGCCATTGTACTACGATGATAGCGATTGTGCGATTTCCTAAGCAATATCGCAGATTGCAATATCACAAGATGTGCCTTTTAGCATTCTTACCTCCTGTTGTATGTCTGCGAGATACGAGATGTGAACCGTCCATTAGCTATTTCACGTATAGTTAATCGCCATGTTTATCCTATGCAATAGACTTGATGAACTCGAAATATTTACTTTTAATATTCTAAGGTGTGGGTCTGGGCGTGAATCTCATTTCGCAATATCGGCTGATGGTAAGTGCAAAGTGTTTTCTTGAATGACCGAAATGCGATGCGATAAAATTCAAAGCGCCACCGTAGTTTCGCAACTCGCAAATCTCGCTATATCGTTTTTAAGAGAGATTTCTTTATAAGTCGTGATATGTGATGCGAGACTTAAGCCTACAAATCTTAAGAACTTCTGTTTTCATCGAATTTTATGATAATTTAGACCATGGAGCCCTTATTTAATCACTTTGCTTGATTTTGGAGGTTTTTTAAAAAGGTCCTTTGGTGGGTTTTAGACATGCTACATATGAAAAGGTAAGTCTTTAGTAGTTCCCAAAAAGGTTTTGATTGTTATCTTTACTTTATTCAAAAATAAAAGAAACGACTAAATGCTAAGTTTTGTTTTTTGGATGAAACTTTTTAAAGGGTCCCCACTTAGTTAATGTAACATTAACTATTATCATTAACAAATGGGGGTTGTTGAATACCACAACAATTGGCGATTCACTTGGAAGAACTAGTTATCTCTCAGAGTTTTTTGAAATTTCTAAATTTCCAAAATAAAGATAGTTTTGAAAATAAACAAATTATATGGTATAAGGTAAGAAATATCGCTTTTGTAATAAAACAATCATTTGCCTAACTACCATTCTTTTGACTATTCTTTTCTTATAAAAAGTAACATTGTCGACATCAGTCTTGGTTTTTAAAGATAAAAGCCATGAGTCTCTCCCCAGATCGGTTTTTGGTTTACTCCATTGTTGTAGGTAGAGCCTTTGCTGTGAGTAGGCATTCATAGCCTTGACAAGGTTACCTTTTAACTAGCAATGACCTAGTATTCCACTTAAATCAGAATGCAATTTTAAAGATAAGCTCATAAGTATACTTATCGCTTTCTCTATTTTTTGAAGTAATTCATTTATTGCTTCATCTTTTCATTTTGATTTCCTAAAGGAAAATGTCTTGGTTTGGTGACCAACATTGACAATGCCATTCACTTGATTTGTAACTTAATTGAACAAGCTGGCTCGTGATGAGACCCCTTGCCTTTTGATTATTATAATCATAAGCCATTAGCTTGTTTTGATATGCAGTTTTGGTAATGTCAGTTTACTTATAATCTTATGATCATGGTAAGCCGGCTCTTGATGAGACCTCTTATCCTTTAAGTTTTAGGTATATTTTAGAATTACACTCTAAAGATGAAAACTAACTAAGTGGGGAGGATCATTGCCCCCCTGAGAGCTTCTGGATGACAATTGTAGAGTTTTTTTTTATGCCTTTCTGGAGAGAGACTTTGCTTTGTATAAATTATTTTCTAGACTGATATAAAGGAGCAGTTTCTCTTTTAAAGTTAAGCTTCATCAAAATCAGATAATTAAGGAGGAATAAAGTCAATTTAAGAGCAATCAAACTTAACTATACACTTCATATGTGAATATTACTTTCATAGAAAATATTTACATATACAAGTGGAAAGTCAAAATTGAGAAGAGACTATCCTTTGTAAAACCAAAATTGAATAGTTTTGAATTGATATTATTATTTCTAAAGGAATTTTTTAACTATGGGCAATAATATACAGTCTACAGAAGAGATCATTTTCTATGGAAAGTATTTCTTTAGGACTTGTCAATTAACAGTTAGAGATTCTGTCTTACCTAATAAATCCTATAGCAGAAAAGTTGATGGGCCTAATTTTTCCACAATCTGAAATGGGCCCAGCCACATTTATTGGAACTTGGTATGCTTACCTTTCTCTTCATGGGCTTTATCCCATTTTAATACTAGTTCTCCGAGTTGGAAAGATTTTGAAGCTACAAAATTTGAATCAAAGGAGGCTTTGACTAACTGCTGATGATGTGCATGCGTGGTCCTGGCTTTTTCCCTTTCCTCTTCAAGCTTAAGAATTTGTAATTGTCTAACCTGCATAAATGAGGAATGGGTTTCTTAAATGAATTGAACTAAGGCTAAGGAGGGAATGGCTACGCTTGTTGGTGAGACTCCTTCTTTCCCATAGACCAAATTAAAAGGATAAGTGTCGATTGAGGCTTTCTGAGTTATTCGATCTACCCATAGAGCAAACACTAAAGACTTATGCCAGTTCTTTTGGCCTTGGTCAACAATACGTTTAATAATCGCGATGAGATTTTTGTTTGTGGATTCAGCTAGTCCATTTCCTTGTGGATAATAATTTACCAAATACTTAAGCTTAAAACCTCTTTTAAGAGAAAATTATGTCATAGCATTGCCTGAAAAATAAGATGCATTATCAAACATTAAAGCAGATGGTAAGCCAAATCTGGTGATGATAAATTGATCTATAAATTCAATAATATTTTATGAATTGGCTACCTTCAGTGGGATTTCCTCTACCCATTTGGTGAAATAATCAGTGGTTGTAAGAATGTATCTATGTTGTTTAGAAGAATGAGGAATGATCTCACCTATTACGTCAAATCCCCATTGTTCAAATGGTTGGTCGATGTTGACGGGTTGTAATGCTAGCGCGGGTTTTCTCTATCTTCCAGCAGCTGTTTGACAAACCTTACATCTTCTTACATAACTGTGTGGATCTTTGAACAGAGTTGGCTAGTAATAGCCGACATGCAAGATTTTATGTGCCGTAGTGTCAGCTCCAAAGTGACCACCAGGTGGTCCATCATGAAGTTCCTGCAACACCTTCTCTGCCTCACATTTTTCAAGACATCTAAGTAAAATAGAATCATAATTTCTTCTGAAAAGTACCTCGTTGACAATCTGATATTGCCTTTCTTTTAATATCAAGGCTCTTTTCTTTATGTAATTCAATTGGGCTGGTGCATATCCATTTTTTAAGTAAAATATGATATCAACCTACCTTGATTCTGTGTCGTTGAGGATTACCTCATAGATTTGTACATCGTCACCTAAACGCTGCAACTCTGATAGATTTGAAGCGTCTGCCAACATCCTGCAAAAACCTTGACCTTTTACAATTTTAGCTGGTTTAATTTCTATGTCATATTCTTGCAGGGCAGTGACCCAATTTGCTCTCTTTTCTCCTACGCCACTTTGTATTAAAAGATTTCTTACTAATGAGAAGGGTACTATGACTTTAGTGTGGGTTTTGAGGAGAAAAGGTCTGAAGTGTTTTATAGAATTGAAAACAACAAAAGCCTGTTTTTCAACATCTGAGTAATTTAATTCAGCTCCTTGCAAATTGGAGCTAAAGAAAGAGATAGGAGCTTCAACCTTATCTTGATTTTCTTGTGTCGATATGGCCGCATATGATTTCTTGGAAGCGAAAGTATATAAAATGAAATGATTGGAAAAATTCGGGGTTGCTAGAGATGGGGCGTTAATAATTGCTTGTTTTATCAAGCCAAAAGCTTCATTTTCCGAATGTCCCCATCTAAACAAATATTTTTTCTTTATCATGGATTGAAGAGGTAAAACAATTCTTGAGAACTCAGGGACAAATATTTTAACAAAATTTATTTGACCTAGGAAATATTGCATTGATTTATTGTTATGTGGTAAAGGTATTTCATAAACTTCTCTAATTTTGTCAGGGTCGATATGAATTCCTACTTTGGAAACAATGAATCCAAGGAGTTTTCCTTCAATTAATGTGAAAAAAGATGTTTTGGGGTTCAGAGAAATTCCATAACTTTGGCAACATTCAACGATTTGTTTCAAGTCTCTTAGATGATTACTGCATTTTTTGGAGTATATTGTTATATCATCTAAGTAGATCACTATTGACTTAGTTACCAAACCTTTGAAGGCTATATCCATGGCTCTCTGGAAAGTAGCACCAACCTTGATCAATCCAATTGGCATCTTTTGATAAGCATAAGTGCCCCACTTTGTCCTGGATGTATTTTTCAGCTAGTCATTTGGATGTACTAAGATTTGGTTATAACCTGAGAATCCATCCAGGAAAGACATTATTTCAAAGGCCGCTACTGATTGCAAAATTTGTTCCATAGGAGGTAATGGGAAATTGTCCTTTTGGTAAGCTTTATTGAGGTTGCATAAATCTATACATATCCGAATATCGCCATTCTTTTCCTTGACTGGGACAAGATTGGAAACCCATCAAGAGTGTCTGATAGGAAAAATAATTTTGGCTTTCAGCAGTTTATTCAACTCAGATTTAATTTGACTTTCTAAATTAGGATGGATTTTCCTCAATTTCTTCTGAATAGGTCTTTTGTCAGATATCATAGGAATAGTGTGTTGGAAAACAGAGGTTTCGTATGTCTTGAGATCTTCATAGTTCCATGCAAAGATATTCTTATATCTTTTCAACAAACTTATAAAATTTGCTTTTTCGTCTGACGTGAGACCTGACCTAAGTTAATGTTTTGAGGTTTTAAATCAGTCCCAAGATTGATCAATTCAAAACTCAGAGTTGAACTCTGAATTTTCGAATTGGTAGATCATTTAAATATGTCTTTAATGTCATATAAATCTTCCAACTTAACTACGAACTTTGGCATAACATCAATGACTGTTTCTTGTTTAAGTTGGCTATTATGTTGGTCTTAATCAACTATCTGGTCGTCGTATGAGCCTTCTGAGGTCAGGAAGCTTATGATATCTGGATCGTTATTAAAGACTCTCTAGTTGCTGATATTATCAGGGATGGAAGGCCTAAAAATTAATTCAATGGAGAATCGATCTGGGATATAATTTTTTGGAGGGATAAGCTTGGAAGCGACATTAGCTACAAGATCAGAACTATCATTCTGGAGTCTTGGGATAAGGGAAATATTAAACGCAGTAAAGTGGAGAGTCAGATCTTGAACTAACGACTGATAATGTTTACGTTAGGCCAATTCCCTTATACAGACCTTGAACTAGTGCCTCATATTCAACAATATTGTTGGTGCATTCAAATTTAAGTCTACATGCTAGCATAGTTTTCTCCCCCTCTGAGCTAACTAAGATGCAACCTGCTTCTACTCCATCATTGGATTTATATCCATCAAAAAATAATTTCCAAAATAAAGATTTAACTACAGGTTTATATACAAAATTTACACATTTAGATGTGTCTGTTTGGGAAAAAATTCCGATTTGAGAGACAACAAAGTTTTCTAAGAAAGGTGAAGTATGCGCATTTAAATTTCCTAGAAATGATTCTACAGAATAATTTCCGATGATATTGTTGCTATATGCAGCTGGTTCTTTTTCTCCTTCAAATTCTGTCACTATGAACTTCTGATGTTTCTCGCGATCAACCCTTATTTGATTTGGTTTATCGTTATAGGGAAGCCACAAGTGAGACCAGTCAGCTACAAAATAACCATGAATTTTTTCTGACCAGTCTCTACTAAGGATTAAACCATAGAACTCAGGAATGTCAGCTACAAGTATGTCAATGACTTGGCAAACTTTGGTGTTTGATGAAAGTTTGATGGTTACTTGATTAAGTTCCCCGACGACTTCGACTTGATAGCAATCTAATTGAACTATTCGTACAACAAATTTCTGAGGTTGAACATTCAACTTCTCACAAACTGTTCTGGGGAAGATGTTAGATGAAGTTCCGGAATCAACTAGATAATTGTGTAAGTTTTTATTAAAGACTTCAAAAGTAAGAAGAAACGACGAAGTGTGGGATTTTGATCTTCCTCCAATTAAAGCTATATCAGTTGGACCTATCTTATTCAAAGAAGCACTAGGGGGTCTTCCCATTTCTTGGGTAGCTTGAGAGATAACGACAACAAGAAGTGGTGCAGTAGGTACTGCTTTAAGTTATTTCAGAAGTGATTTCTGCTAATGTTTCAATTTGCTAAGCTCATGAAATTTAATGTTTGCCCTAGTTTCTTCATATCATCAATAATATTATATTCCATTTCATCAGAAACTATCAAAGTTTTAGATGAAGGAGAAGGATCCAATTTGTTGGGTTGTGTTATATTCTTTCCATGACTAGCCCACGTAGTTAACCAGGGGGTTAGAAGGGGGGCGAAGCCCCCCCTCTTTTGCACCGATTGCGTAGCGGGGGGGAGTCACAAGGGGTTTGAGGGGTGCAGGTAACCCCACTCCATGGAGCCCAGGGCATCGCCCCGGAAAATTTTGGTTTTGGACCCTATGTTAGGTTGGGCGGACCTAACTATGGTTTTGTGCATGATTTTCACACATGGTTTTGGACGCAATGGTTTTCGGTCCATGGTTTTGGAGGCGATGGTTTTCGGTCCATGGTATTGGATGCTTCGGCATGTATAAATATGTATTGTAACATTGAAAGGAACAAAAAATGAAAAATCAAGCTGGTAGTCCCGGTTTTGGGATCCATGGGAAAATCTCTGTGTATATGTGTTTTATGTGTTATGCTCTCACATTGTTTATTTTTTGTGGTTTAGAAATCGTATGTAGGTATTTTCCGTATGGGGTTAAAACCTACATTTGGTATTAGAGTTGTTTTGGCTTCAAGGGGACGCCTTTGTTGTTGAGGGGTTTCGCTCGGGCCTGTGGTAGACCCTGTTCAGTGGGAGATTTGCAAGATCGATTTTTGGTGGTGAAAGAAGATGGCGAGCAGTGGAAAGATAGAGATCGAGAAATTTAATGGTCAGAGTTTTGAGTTGTGGAAACTCAATATGGAGGATCTTTTGGTGGATAAAGATCAGTGGATCGTGGTAGATCCGGGTACTAAACCAACGGGAGTGTCCGATGAAGAATGGAAGAAGTTGGATCGGAAGGCAAAGAGCACAATACGATTGTGTGTCTCAAATTCAATATCGTTGAATGTATCAGGGGAAGCTACGGCAAAGGCTTTGTGGGACAAGTTAGGGACTTTGTACCAATCTAAGTCTCTGGTGAATAAACTGTTCCTATGGAAAAATCTGTATAACCTGAGGATGAAAGATGGAGACTCGGTGACATAGCATCTGAATTCATTTAATACTGTGATAAGTCGGTTATCGTCTGTTGATACCAAAATTTCAGATGAATATAAGTGCATTAGTTTGTTGTGTTCTCTACGAGATTTGTGCGATAGTCTGGTTATTGCAATAGGTAGCAATGCATCTGCCTTGCAGTTTGATGAAATAGTCTCATCCTTGCTGACGAAGGAGATGAGATGGAAAAATATGGAGAGCCAAAATGGTGATGCCTTGTCTGTATGAGGATGGTTCCAGAACATAAACAAAAATAAGTCATCTAGTGGGAGATCTAAATCTAGAGGGAGATCTAAATCTCCAGCAAAACTTGTAAAGGTGGTGTGATGGAAATACGGAAAGGAAGGGAACCACAAAAGGGACTGTAAATCTAAAGCTCCTGACAAAGGAAAGGGATTTGATGATGCTCCTTTTGCAGAGTCAAAAACCATCTCAGATGAAGGTGGGGATGTGTACTTGGCTTCTTCAAGTACACATGTAGATCATGAGGCATGGTTGATTGACTCAGGTGCATCCTTTCACTTCACTCCCCATAGAGAGTGGTTCTGCGAGTATGCGAAATATGATGGTGGTGATGTCTTCTTAGGAGATGATAGGAAGGCTAGAATCATTGGTCGCGGAAAAGTAAAGTTGAAGTTGCAAGGTGGAAGGGTTAGAACCCTTCCGAGTGTTCTACATATTCCTTCATTGGCCAGAAATTTGATTTCTGTAAGCAAGTTGGATGATGCAGGTATAAAGACAGTGTTTGAGAAGGATACCTACAAGATGGTTCGAGGAGCACTGGTATTGATGCGGGGAGTTTGGATTGGAACTTTGTACAAGCTGCAAGGTAGCACCGTTGTTGACGGGTACAATAGTTCTATGGTTCCTGAAAATGGAGCAAAAGATCTAGTGGTCTCTGGAGAGAAGACCATGTTATGGCATCAAAGGCTTGGACATATTGGAGAGAAGGGCCTTCGAATACTTCATGATAAAGGTATGGTAGAAGGTATTAGTAATAACTCTCTGGATTTTGATTTCTTTAAAAATTGTGTATATGGGAAGCAGAATTGGGTCAGTGTCCCCTCTGGTGGTAAGAGGACGAAACAGATATTAGAGCTTGTGCACAGTGATGTGTATGGACTTGTGAAAGTTCCATCACTGGGTAAGTCTGTGTACTATGTATCATTTATAGATGACTTCTCAAGGAATACATGGATGTATTTCCTTAAGAAGAAATCTGAAGTCTTTGACAGGTTTAAAGAATTTAAGGCTCTGGTGGAAAATCAGACAGAGAAGAAGATAAAGGTACTGAGGACAGATAATGGTGGAGAATTTTACAGCAAGGAATTTGAAGAATTTTGTAAGAAGTGTGGTATAGCAAGACAGAAGACTACTCCATATAGACCTCAGCAAAATGGAGTCGCAGAAAGAATGAACAAGACGTTGATGGAAAGGACAAGAAGCATGCTCAGTGGTGCCAGGTTAGGACAAGAATTTTGGGCAGAGGCAGTGGATACTGCATGTTACTTGGTCAATAGGTCACCTTCATCATTGTTAGAGGATAAGACTCCACAAGAAGTATGGACTGGTAAGAAACCCTCTCTTTCACATCTGAGGGTATTTGGATGTGATGCATATGTACATGTTCCAAAGGAGAAACGAACCAAGTTGGAAAGTAAATATGAAAAGTGCATCTTTATTGGGTATAAGGATGGTTTAAAGGGTTATAAGCTTTGGAACCCAGTAACAAGGAAGGTTGTGTACAACCGCGATGTGGTGTTTAGAGAGGTGAAAGATGTTATTAAACATGAAGTCCAACCAAAGGAACATGAGAAGATAGAATTTGATCTAAAGGAGGAAGAATCAGGCTCTACAACAGAGGAGGAATCAAAAGATTAAGAGCCACAAAATCCGGGTGTGAGAAGATTAGTTCGATAAAGAAGGCAACCAGAAATGTATAGTCCATCTTCTTTCTATTCAAATTTTTCTTTATCTATTATTGATGATGATCCTAGAACTGTGAAGGAAGCAATAGATTCAAAGGATGGAAAACTCTCGAAAGAGGCCATGGTTGATGAAATGGCATCTTTGCACAAAAATGAGGCTTGGGATCTAGTGGAGTTGCTGGCTGGAAGGAAATCCATTGGCAACAAATGAGTGTTCAAGAAGAAGACAAATGCAGAAGGAAAGGTGGAGAAATACAAATCTCGGTTGGTAGCAAAAGGTTATTCCCAGGTTTAGAGGATTTTCGGCAAAATCACATAGATAATCATTTGTCGACGCGTTTCGAACCAACCAGTGTGGTTCATCGTCAGGACAAGTTGAAGAACCAGATCCAGTTTATCATGTTAAATAGTCTAAGCAGAGATTACAACGGCTAGTTAACGGCTAATTTTGACTAAGAGACCCAGGTCAAAAATTAAAACTAAAATTAATATTATAATA